>CABHPP010133380.1:19792-43850 GCA_902168425.1 Peromyscus attwateri
GTGTGTGTGTGTGTGTGTGTGTGTGTGTGTGTGTGTGTGTGCAGAATCTCTCACTGGCTTGGAACTCAGCAAGTAACTAGTCTGGAAGATCATAAGCCCCAGGGATCCATCTGTCTCTACCGCCCCAACACCAGGATTATAAGCACATGCTGCTACAGACAACTGAGAACTGAACTTAGGACCTTGTGCTTGCATGGCAAGCCCTTGACCAAGCCTGGAAATGATTTTATTTATATGTATTTAATTACATTTATTTATTTAATGGCAGAGGATGTGCATTCCAAGTGTGCATGTGGAGGTCAGAGTTGTATATAATTTCTTTCCTTTTTTTTTTTTTTTTTGAGACAGGGTCTCTTTTTTTATTTTTTAAAGTATATCATATTTTTATTGAAAATATTAGTCTACTATCCTAACAACTATTTTTCACTTATATTGTCAAGTTGCATGCTGTATAATGGGCCATTATATGCAATACTTCCCACACTATACAGGAACCACATAAATTTTACATATTTACAGTGTTAAAGCCAAATATGCAAAGTTTCATTAAATGCTATCTTTCAAATATAATATGGGAATAGCTGACACTGTCCATGTTACAGAAAAAGAAAATAATCAAAAGATGAGTCTGAAAACTCTGCTTTCCAAAACCTCCCAGTGACCCCAAATGTAAGATACGTAAACAATGAAGGTTTACTTTGGAAATTTCAAATGCTCCTTAGATGACTCTTGGACACCGGGGCGATGCTGCTGTTTACTAATCATCAGTGCAGACACTGTCTTCAGGATACCTGCAGTGTTTTCACTTAGTAGCACACCTGCAGGAAGAACTCCTGCTTACACCAGACCCAAGGCAGAAAGGAAGCGTACAGTGGTAGAATCAGGCCCTAAGACAGGGTGTCTCTATATTCCTGGCTGTCCTGGAACTCTTTATGTAGACTAGGCTGGCCTCAAATTCACAGAAATCCACTGCTTCCTGAGTGCTGGGAGTAAAGGTTTATACCACCACACCCAGCAGTATATAGATCTTTATCCATTCATTCACTACCACATACATAGATTGTTTCCAGATCTCGGCTATGAGGGAGCGTACAATGAATGCTGGAGCTCAAACATCTCCATGAGGAGCTGGATTCACATTCTTTGGGTGCATGCCCTGCAGGGAATCGCTGCATGGATGAACCTCATGGCCACCCAAGTGAAATAAGCCAGGTACAGAAAGACCAAGATCACATGACCTCACTTACACAGAGAATCTTTTCTGAAAAAGTCAAATACGTAGAAATGGAAAGTTAAAAGGTACTTTTGGGAAAGGTGAAAGAAATTAGAGTAGGTTAAAAGTCATAAATTTGAAGTTAAAAAGAATTTTTAAAAATCTAGTACCATATAAAGTCAGAGCATGGCATTTGTATGAAATACTGAAAATCTTCCAAGAGAATACATTTTAACTTCTCTTACCACATACAAAAAGGATAACTAGGGTAGATGACCTTGGAATATTCTGCCAGGTGGTAGAATCATTTCACTGTGTTAAGTGCATATCAAAACATCATGTGATCCACCTTAGACATATACAACTCAAACTAAAATAAGTAAGAAATAAATGGAAGTCAAGGGTGAAGGGGAGACCTATATGCAAAAGAGACTTGGGGGGTATCAAATTTCTAAAATAAAAATTATTATGTTTAGATAAAAGTACTTGGACATTAAGTGCAAGGAATGGAGACTCAGGGCTGGGGCTGCAGCTGAGCAGGAAGAGTGCTGGCTTAGTGTGCACAAGGCCCTGGGTACGATGCCCTGCATTGCATCAAGCAAGCATGCTAGTCTCAGCACTGGGGACAGGAGGTAGGAGAATCAGAAGTTCAAGATCGTCCTTGGCTACATAGGAAGTTTGAGGCCTGCTTGGAATACTTTTGGAGGCTGCCTCCAAAAGAAAGAAAAAGAGAGAGGGGTGCTGGAGATGTGGCTTACTTGGTAGAGTTCTTACCTAATACACAGGAGGTATGGGGTTTAAATCCAGCACTTCATGAACCCAGTGGGATGGCGCATGCCTATAATCTCAGGGATCAGAAGTTCAAGGTCATCCTTAGTAACACATGAAGTTCGGGATCAACCTGGGCTGAAGACCCCGTCAACAAAAGCAAGAATGAAAAATGGGTGTACATGAGCACTGTGGTCACTTTTTCTTGACTTACTGGGTCTCTGGCTAGGATGGGGCTTCTGGAGTGGCTGGCAGTTCTTGACGGAGATAGCGTCGCGATAATCAAGTCAGCTAGGCATCTGGGGGTTTTCTGTATCCAAGGCTTTATTTTACAAGGTTAACACCGTCAAGGGTAGCATTCTCCCATGTTACGGGTATGTGGTTTAAGCTCCCACACTCAACAGTTAAAGGAGCCAGCGACAGTGACTCTTCAAGACACAAGCGCTGTGTCAGCTCTATCTTTCTCACAGCACCACCAGCAAGGCCAACAAGTCTGGCACGAGGAAAATAACAAAGGACATGGAGTCCGGCAGACCTGAACTCATGTCTGCCGTCTATACTTTTGAGAGGCCACCTTCTCCTTAATGGCTGTACAGTGTTGTGAAAGTCGCCCAGTCTCGCAGTGCTTCAATTTCCTTGTGTAATAAAAAAGATAATGGATTGTTGTAAGGATTAGGTAAGTGTGTGCAATGGTACACAGTAGGTGCTTAGTGGTGCTTTACTATAATTATTTTTATGAGTCAAGGAACAGGTTGGCCGGGTTCTAATACATGGAAACTGTGTGTGAATCTGCCGCCATGCTGGGCAGTCGTCCTGAATATTCCCATAGTTGTTCTATGACTAAAACAAAGGTCTTTTCTCTTCCTCTTGGCTGCCTTCTTGTGGAAGACAGGCCCAAGCAAGGAGGCATTACGTCATGCCTGTGAGTGCTGGGAGCATGTGACCCTCTGTGGGGTATTTGTCCCTGAATACAGTTAAGTAAATTAATAGTCAATGAGTATTAGAGAACCAATGTGTGACCCTTACAGTAATAAAGACAATAACAAAACTCCTTCATTGGCTACTCCTTTCCCTCCTAGGCTCAGAAGCATGGGTGTGGTGTGTGTGTGTGTGTGTGTGTGTATGTGTGTGTGTGTGTTAGTGGGTGGGTGTGGGTGTGACACTGGGTTCCCTGCAGGTAGTTCTCTGTTCCTACATATCCAGCCTAAGTTGCCAAGGCCACCAGAACCTACTCTCCCTCTCCAAAGACAAGTCTGGGTCACCTCCTTTTCCTCCTTGGGACGTTTGACAATGCCTGAGATATTTGTGCTTGTCACAAACTGAGAGGTGCTACTTGGGTCAGTGACTTTCCTCATCACTCTGATGGAATATCAACAGACCCAACTTAAAGAGGCAGTACTTTGTGGCTTGTGGTCTGAGAAAGTACATCATTACGACGACGAGGGAGACACAGCAGCAGACGTATGGATTATTTTTCTCATTGAGTGTCAAAATATTCAGCAAAAGCAGTTAAGGAAGGGAGGGTTGATTTTGGCTCCCAGTTTGAGGGTACAGTCCATCACGGTAGGAAACATACGGTGGCACGAGTGTGGAGTGGCTGGTCACATTGGCTTTACAGTCAGGAAGCAGAGAGGTGAATGCTGAAACTCAGCTCAGTTTACTTCTTGTTGTTGTTGTTGTTGTTGAAAGATTCATTTAATTATATGTGTGCATGTGTGCATGTGTGTGTGTGTGTGTGTGTAGGGGTAAGTTCACGTGAATACAGTGCCCAGGGAGGCCAGAAGCCGGGGGCGGGGGAGGAGGGCGAGGTCTGCTCCCTTGCAGCGGGAGTTACAGGCACTTGGGAGTTAGTCCTCTGGGAGAACAGCAGTATACAGACGTAACCGCTCAGTTTTTCTCCAGCCCCTGGATTTGTTTGTTTTTTTACCCCTCAGCCTTTGACCCCAGCCCATGGAATGGTACTGTACATAGTCAGGAAAGACCTGCCTCAGTTAACCTGATCTTGAAACTTCCTGACAGACTTGTCCGGAGGTTTATCTCCCTGATCATTCTAGATCTTGTTAAGCTGACAATATTAACTATCACCACAGAGTTCATGGAGATGTGAGCACGTGGTTGGGACTCTTCACAATCCAGTGGACTAGGAAGCAGAGGGCTCAGGCAAAGGCAGGCTAGTCTATAAGCCCTTACATTCTGTCCCTTAGTGGCCCACTCTTTCAGCTAGATCCCACCTCCTAAAGGCTCCATGACCTCCCAAAAACAGTATCACCGCCTGACAACCAAGTGCTAAACATAGGAGGCTGTAGGGAGTGTTTCACAATCAAATCATAACATCACTAAACATCGCACAGGACATCTTACCACAGCAAAGAGCTAGCCAGATGTAAACATCAACACTACAAAGAGGAGAAGCCCTGATGTAGAGGGAAGTGGACAAGGAGACTTGTGGCTGTGACCTCCCAGCCCTGCCCCAGATGACTTGGCAAGCCTTCAGCTTACACACAGAGCACTAGTGGCTACAAACCATTACTCAACTTGCCCAAAGATTTTAGTTATTAAAAGGGTGGTATTTATAAGGTCCACTCTTCGCTAGAGATCTGCCTGTCCAAGGTTTCCTAAGAATCAAAATTTACAGTTACTTTTATTTTTTAATTTTCAACTATATTTTTTTCATTTTGAGACAGGGTCCCATAATGTATCCAAGGTTGGCCTCAGATTTTGAATATAGCCTAGGATAAACTTGAACTTTTTGATCCTTTTCTCTGCCTACTGAATTCTGGGACTATAGGCATGAGCCATCTTGTTTTATGTGGTGCTGGAATTGAATCCAGGGTGTTGTAGGTAGCAGGCAAGCACTCTAGCAACTGAGATACATCTCAGTCTTCTTTTTTTTAAAATTATTTTAATTTTTAATCATCTTTTACAGCACTTGTGAATGCTTGACAAACACTCTACCACTGAGCCCCCCACCCCACCTCCCTCATGGTTACCTCTAAAATGAGACCCTCAAAAGACAATCTGAACCACAGGAAAGAGATTTTGAATTTCTCTTGCCTTGCAAGTGGCTCATCACACAGCCTCTCCGTGGCTTTCTGTTCCCATCTCTAAGATGATCCCAGCCCGTCTAAGCCAGCATGCAAGCCCTTTCAAGTTCAGGCCCTGTCCATCCTCCATCCACCCCGGCAGCCCTCTCCGTCTCACACTGGCTGTGAGTGGCTCACCCGGCTCCCCGCCCCATCCTCCGCCTCATAGTCAAGCCTTTGTTTGTGGGCTCCCATCTGGGGTGCCCTGCTCCCTGGATACACCAGATGAACTTACAGGGAGAAGAGAGGACGGTTTCTCATTTGAATTCTTAGGTCCTTATTTAAATTGTATGAGGAAAAAGAGCATGGAGCCAGCAAACCCATGACATAGCGTGGCTCTTTCAAAGAGTGCATTTGTATCATGAAAAAAAAAGTCTAAGGATTTTTGAAGTCACGCTGAGGTAGATATACGGTAGATGCTTTCTCTGACTATCAAAGGTGGTTTTAGAAATAACCTGAAGTGCTAACAACCTCTCTTGTCCCCAGTGGGCCTGCCCAGTAAGTATAGTGTCCTTCCCTAGATGATCAGCCTGAAGTGTGTGACACAGAGAACCCTGCCAAAGATCACAGTACTCGTACATTATCATCGGCCTCTTCACTTTGCTCCCTTCAACTTTGAAATCAAAGGACATCGAAATGACCTACTTTCCAAATGGAAAGGGGGAAAAAAAAAGAATGCATTTGCCTTAAAAAAAAAAAAGTCCAATAAAATATTATGTAAATGTCCTGTGGGTGGTAGTCATATGTAATAAAAATCGTGGAGGTGGCGTGCATACACGTGAATTGTGTCTTTGCTTACTCTCCTTCCCTGGCTTCATGCCCTTCTCCCTGCTGGCTTCTGTCCCCTCCTTCACTGGACCCCCTTGCCCAGCTAATGCCCACCTGAAAATCCATCTCTGAAGTTCCTTGCTTCCAAAGCTCCTCTCATCTCAGCCCCTACCCACACTTCTAGTTCAGACTAGACCACATGTCTTCTTCTGTGAGTTTCTGGAGGCAGGGCACAGAGTTAAATAAACCCTGAAGGGAAACTGATCAGCAGGATAGCCAGAGCAAGAGGGAGGGGGGTAATGAGGAGCTGTCGTTGTCCAAAGGAGAGACAGTGCAGAACTTTCCACAATCTAGTCTCGTTTCCAGTTCAGCCCATCCTGGGGCAGGAGCTTCTGACCAGCACCAAGTCTCCTCAGCAAGCCAGGGCATGACAGCCGTTCTGATTTGTCTTCACCCTCCCCCTGGACAGGCACCAAGCCCTGCTCAGCCCTGTGCACCAACCTACTGCTAGGTGCCAGCACGTCTCTGCCTTTTGTCCTGAGAGACCTGAATCTAGTTTGAGTTTGGCCAGCTCAGTGTGGCCATCTCGTGTGGGCTTCCCCACCTCTAAGAGAAAGAAGGATGAGTGGTGCCGAGTCCCCCAGGCAGCCGGAGCGCCACCCGTGTGAGTGACTGTGCAAGCTTTTTGGAAGTCATCAAGTGCTTCTGGAGGAGTGGAAGGGACTGTTGTTTTTAAACTAAATGAGGACAGCCTGGTGCTCTGGGGTTTCCAGTGTGATGCTGTGCGACCAGAATAACCAGATTGCATGTTATGCCTCTACACATATGTGAACACGCACACGCACACACCCTGACTGGAGAATGTGTCTTTGGGGCCCTCCCAAGATACTCTGAGAGATGACATGCAAAAGCAGTCCAGAGATGGTTTGGGGCCTCTTCGGGTTTAAGAGGGCAAAGCCTGAGAGGAGAGAGATACATGGTCAAATCCAGGAAGGGTTTCCTGTTTGGGGACATCAGGCCACACAGTCCTGAGTTGCTTCCCTGGGCTAGGCCCTAGTGACACAAGATGTCACAGGTATCCGTTTGAACAGAGACAGCTCACTTTAGATAAACTATTCTATACAAAGCACTGAAGATCAGCATTCAGTGACACACTAGATGGTATAGAAGCCTGAGGCAGCCATGGAACCCTGGGGAGACAAGCTCACATAAGACATACGAGATGTAGGCTATTTAGAGACGAAACTGTTGGAATAGGACTGTGTTAGTCACCTACACATAATTTACATTAAAAATGTCTTTATTCTAGAGGGATTTTTTTTAATGGCCTAGAAGTTTGGGGAACCATTGGATTGGCTACATTGTAAGCTCCCTTTGCAAGAGGAGCACTCTCAGTCTTCTCAACCTCATCCCCAGTGTGGATGCTCTGCATCCATCCATCCATGCTCTGCACCGTGGTCAAAGCTGCTGCAAAATACAAAGAAAGAGCTGGAGCGATCGCTGTCAATAACATATAGCAGGGCAGGCGTCGGGACCTGAGTTCAATCCCCAGCACCCATGTGGCAAAGCTAGGTGTGGTGGTGCGCACTTATAATCCCAGCACTGGAGAGGCAGAAATGAAAAGATTCCTGAGGCTCACCGGCTAGTCAGCCTAGCTGAGTTGTTGAGCCTGAGGTCCCAGTGAAAGACTCAGTCTCCAAAAGAAAGTGGATAGCTCCTGAGGAGTGATACCTACAGTTAACTTCTGACCTCCACATGCACATGTATACATGTGCACTCACAAGCATGAGAACATACACACGTGTGTACACACACAACACAAGGCCAATATCAAGACACTTGGATGATTCTAGACATCCAGTGGACACTGACTTGACATGTCCTGTGTGGGTCACTGGGTTCAGCAACCAGATTATAGTCATGGACGGTGGGTTGGAGAATGGTAACAGTGTGCTCATGCCCCTGCCTACTTAGACAGCAATGGGGACAGCTGGCCAGGAGAGGCCGTCAACACCAGGGATGGAGTCAGTGCTATTCTGGCCAGCAGTGGCTGCTCTGCTGCCGTGGGGAGTCCAGCAGGGACTGCGTGTCATTCCATGGCTTTGCTCCACTTGGCATTTCTGGATCTCAATAATTCACTCCTTCCCAGCCCTGGGCATTTATGGAGCAAGGACCAATTCTTTCTGTCTAACCTCAGGCACACAGAGAGACTCTCAATGGAAGGTGGGACCAGCACTGTGTGCCAACAGAAGAGCATGGCAGGGAGTATCACCTGCCCTGGAACCCTGGGTTCACCACAATTATAAGTGACTTGAATTTACATCTCAACTTACTTGGCTACTTCTATTCTAAAATAGGGTCCATTATTAGGATATTAAGAGGCAGTATACGAAGTACAAAAGAATATATGACCTACGCATATTTGAATGCACACAGCATAGTGACAGCCACCTTGGTGAGCCTTTTCTGTCATCCCCCGACGACCCCAGAGACCTTACCCTGGATAGCATCCTGAATCTTCTGATCAATGTTTCTAGCACTTTTCATAGTTTCAGTTCAAAATTATATGTATAAAAATTATGTTTCTTGTATTGAGCTTTATAAAATTATAAAATTTTATATGTCAAAAGTTATACATATTTAGTATATCTATCTTGATGGGGTTGAACATAGGCAAACACCCCATAGTATTGATGCCAGCCCTCTGGTACCAAACATAACCAACTATTTCCTTATGTCTTTTTTCTTCTTTACTGTGGCTTTTTTAACCTGTGTGTGTGTGTGTGTGTGTGTGTGTGTGTGTGTGTGTGTGTGTGTGTTTAACAAAGATCTCACTATGTAGTCTAGACTGGTCCCAAACTTATGATCCTCCTGCCTCAGCCTCCTGGGTGCTAGAATTACAGGAGTGCTCTCCATCACACCTGGCCTTCATGTATTTTTAGGAATTGAACTCAAGCTGTCAAGCTTGAGTAGCAAACACTTTTAGCCCTGAGCCATCCCACCGGCCCGTGGCTATAGCATCCTTTCTAAGTGCACAGTACCATACTGCTGTCTGTAGTCATCACAGCGCACAATAGCTCCCTGATAATTAATTACCTCATGGAAGTGAAACTTTATACATACCAAGCCACAAATCCTCCCTCCCTCTGTCCCCCCAGTGGCCACCATTCTACTCTCTGCTTTTATGAATTGGGTTATTTTAGATGCCCCGACTAAGTGGATTTGCCTTTCTATATCTGGCTTATTTCACTAAATCTAATGTCTTCCAGATTTATCCACACTATTGCAAGTTGTAGTGTCTCTTTTTTCTTTCCTTGTCCCTCTCCTTTCCTCTTTCCTGTCAGGGTCTCTTGGTGTAGCCCAGGCTGGCCTTGACTTCACAATCTTCTTGACAGCCTCTCGAGTGCTAGGATTACAGGCACCGTTGGCTTAGATAGATTTCTCTTTTAAGGCTGAAAAATACTCTTTTGTCTGTATTCCATTGACCTCTTTATGCGTTAATTTCACGTCTTTCCCTGTATCTTTAATTCATCCATATCCCTCTATAGATGCTACTATTGTGTGAATGGAAGGTAGTTATTATTTCTCTGCTTGTCTCTAGACATTGTGCTTATTCTCAGCTTTGTACCACAATCCGCAGAGTTCTGTGAGTATTCTCATATGCCCCGGGCTTCGTGTGAGTATATGATAGGATGCTTGTTGCTGACTTGTAAGGTAGTGACTCGTATTGTAGGTTTAGCATTCACTGTTGCCTGTGACGTGGTCTGGAATATTCCCGGCCTTGCTCCACAGTCCCCAACTGAGGCATTGCTCTGTGCACCATTCCCGGATGCTAACTGACCTTGTGTGTGCTACCTTTTAGGGCTTTGGCCTACTTCATGCTTTTCCTTTTTCTTCTTTTTTGACAAACACAGACTCAAAGCTTCACCTCCCTACCTAACCACCAGTTCTTCTGCACCTTTGGACACTAGGTCTGCAAAGGACAGATACAGGGAAGCCCTAGGTCTGTTACCTCCTGGCATTGCAGTTTTAGAGTTCCTCAGCTCTCTGACCCTAGATTTTCACCATTAAAACAGAGTAGAAATGCCCCAACTTGCTGAATGTTTGCTGAGGCCAAGCTCACCTTCTCTACAACATTCCAAAACTGGTAGACTGTAATGTCACATAGAGGTTGGGATAGTGAACTTTGGAATGAGACCATCTTGTGCTTGAAGAGTATGTGGTGCAATGGATATTCAAGACTTAGCACAAGGGTTTGTACAGAAGACCTGCAACGATTTCTGATTGTTACAATATGCACACCTGTAAGCAGGAATCACTGTGTGTGTGTGTGTGTGTGTGTGTGTCTCTGTGTGTGTGTGTGTGTCTGTGTGTGTCTGTGTGTGTCTGTGTGTGCGCGCGTGCGCGCGCGCACAAGCACAGGTGCCTGAACACACATATACACACGGGGAAGGCCAGAGATGAATTTTGAGTGTTATTTTTAGCATTCATAAGCCTTGTTTACCTTGTTTTGTGAAACAAGGTCTCACAGGGACCTGGGGATCACCAATTAGACTAGACTGACTGCCCAGCCAGTCCCAGAGAGCTACCTGCCTCTGCCTCCCCAGTGCTGAGACTGTAACTCATGCACCACCTCTTTTGTTTTGTTTTTAACTGTTACTTGGGCCTGAGAGATGGCTTTGCAGTTAGGAGCACTGACTACTCTTCCAGATGTCCTGGGTTTGAATCTCAGCACCCACATGGTGGCTAACAACTGTCAGTAACTCCAGTTCTGGGGAGATCCAACTCCCTCTTCTGACTTCTGTGGGCACTGCGTGAATGTGATGCACAGATACACATGCAGGTAAAACATCTATACACATAAACTAAAAATAAATCAATCTTTTAAAAGTACTATGTTTTTGTTCTTTCTTGAGAATGTCATACATCTATACAATGAAATATGATATCCATCACCCATTTTCCATCTCCAACTCCCCCTGTCTCTCCCCTAACATCAGGCTTGACAACTCCATGTTTTCTTTCTTTCTTGATAACCCACTAAGTCTAACCAGTCTGCTCATATGTGCATGGGTGTGGGGCCACCCACTGGAGCATGGGACACTTACCAGTGGAAGTACTCTCAAAAAAGAATTCTCCCTCTAACAACGGCTGTCAATCAGCTCCTCGGTAAGGGGTGGGAACTAGATTGCCCCTCCCCCCATCCATGCCAGAATTTGGGCTGCCTTAATCTTGTGGAGGTCATCGCTTCTGTGAGTTCTTGAGTACAGTGGCTGTGTCGTGTCCAGAAGACAGCATGGCACAGCATCCTCCCCAGCCTCCTGCTCCTCCGCTCCTCTGCCTCCTCTTCCACAATGTTCCCCAAGCCTCGGCCAGGGCAGGGGAGGGATTGATAAAGAGGTCCCATTTAGGGCTGAGTTTTTGTCTTAGCTAGGGTTTCTTTGCTGCGATGAAACACCATGACCAAAAAGCAAGTTAGGGAGGAAAGGGTTCATTTGGCTTACACTTCCACATCCTGGTCCATCATTGGAGGAAGTCAGAACAGGAGCTCAAACAGGGCAGAAACCTGGAGGCAGCAGCTGATGCAGAGGAAATGGAGGGGTGCTGCTTACTGGCTTGCTCCTATGTCTTGCTCAGCCTGCTTTCTTGTAGCATCCAGGACTACCAGTCCAGGGATGGCACCATCCACAATGGGCTGGGCCCTCCCCCGTTGTTCACTAATTGAGAAAATGCCTTACAGCTGGATCTCACGGAGGCATTTCCTCAACTGAGGCTCCTTCCTCTCTGAAGACTCTCGCTTGTGTCAAGTTGACACACACCAGCCAGTGCAACATTCCTCTCTTATTCTTGCCACTTTACCCAGTCATGTGTCTCTGCAATGACTGTTGTCCACAGTGAAACGAAGCATCTCTGACCAAGGCTGAAAGCAGTCCAGGTCTATGGCTTTAAACACAAATATTTACAAGGCAATTTGACAAAAGTATAACAATTCACTAAGATAATAACAGCTTCTACCCTAGGACCTAGGACCTCCCCATTCACGGGCTCTTGACCAATATTATAGTAGCGAGGCATGACATTTCCCCTGTATGGCGCAGGCCTCACATCCGATCAGAGAGTGATTGGTTACCCTGTCACGGTTGTACCACTATTGTGCCATTGGGCACATCTTCCTCTGCCTGTTGATTTTAACATGAGTTCTGGGTGATCAAACTCAAAAGCCTCATCCTTGCATGGCAAGCGCTTTGCCAACTGAGCTATCTGTCTCCCCAGCAGAGTCACTTCTAAAAACATCAATTTATGGGCAAAGCAACTGAGGCTCCAAGCAATTATACACCTCACCAAAGGCAAATGGTCAAGTTAGGCTTCACACCTGGTTCACGACAAGCTCAAGCCTATGATCGTTTGTTTGTTGTTGTTTTTAACTGAAGTTCAAAACTGAGAAGCCAAAAAGAAAGTGCTAAAATCAGAAAGTCCTTTTTTTTTTTTTTTGGTCCATGTTGATTGTCCGGCTGAACCAGATAACGGTGACTTGACTTGTGCCTGAGTGTTTTGTTTCTGCAAACAAAAATTTCCAGATGGAAAGAATGTCTGCGACATGGGTGACTTGGTGGCATAGTGGGGGCAAAGGATGCATTCATTTGGTGAAAATGTTTGTTTAAAGGTAAATCTGTTGCCAGGAGCTGATGCTTCTGTCTTTCCACTCCCTACAAAGCAAGTGGATGAATAAGTCAAGCCTGAGCATGGACTCCTGTCTCCTCGAGGCTGTCTGGAGACTTGTGAAACTCCTTGGCATGAGGTGTTGAGGGCATCTTGATAGTGGAAAGATTAGGTTTTAACTTGGTCAAATGGCAAACAGAAGCCTTTAGACCATTTGAGTCTTTTGAAGCACCAACTCCCATCTTGTGCCTTCCTGGCGTTTTTATCTGGGTACCCCAAACACTTTACCAAGCACTGTTCAGTAAGAATGATGTCTGGGTGTACTCACTCATAAGTGGATATGAGCTGTAAAACAAAGGATAATTATGTTACAACCCACAGACCCGGGGAGACTAGGTAACAAGGAGGGTTGGTGGAGGACACCCAGATCTCCCTGGGAAAGGGAAATAGAAGAGACTGCATGAGTGGACTAAGGGCTGATGGGGATGGAAACATGAGAGATCAGGTGGGAGGGATAGAGGAGGAGAGTACTGAAAGAGACTACTGGGAAAGGGAGGCACTTCGGGGTCAGGTAAAAACCTGGTGCAAGGGAACCTCCCAGGAATCTGCAAGGATGACCCAGCCGAGACTCCTAGCAACGGTGGAGATGTAGCCTGAACTGGCCATCTCCTGTGACCAGATTGGTGCCTAGTCCAATTGTCATCAGAGAGCCTTCATCCAGCAACTGGTGGAAACAGATGCAGATCCACAACCAAACAGCCAGATTTCAGGGAATTCTGCAGAAGACGGGGAGGAAGGATTGTAGAAGCCAGAGGGGTCAAGGACACCACAAGAAAACTCACAGAATCAATGAACCTGGGCTCATAGGGGCTCACAGAGACTGAACCGACAACCAGGGAGTCTACATGGGACTGACCTAGGTAATCTGCATGTATGTTACAGTTATGTAGCTTGGTCCTCCTGTGGGACTCCTATCACTGAGAACAGGGGCTGTCTCTGACTTTTTTACTGGTTTTTGGGACCCTACTCCCAATACTGGGTTGCCTTACCCAGCCTTAATACATGGGGAGGTGCAACTTGATATGCCATGTTTTGTTAATACTCACGGAAGACCTGCCCTTTTCTGAACAGAAATGGTGGAGTTGATTGAGGGTGGGAACAGAAGGGAGTGGAGGGGAGGGGCTGGGAGGAGAGGAGGGAGAGGAACTGCAGTCAGGATATAAAATAAATAAATAAATTTATATAAAAATTAAAGTTAGCCAGACGGTGGTGGCACATGCCTTTAATCCTAGCACTTGGGAGGCAGAGGCAGGAGGGTCTCAGTGAGTTCAAGGCCAGCCTAGTCTACAGAGTAAGCTCCAGGGCAGTCAGGACCATTACACAAAGAAACCCATCTCAAAAAAAGAATGGTGTCTGGGATGTGTCTGGTCATAGGCAGGTATCAGGAGAGTTGTAAAGGAGCTCCCTTTGTGGGATTAAGCTGGCATCTTGGTCGCTGGTAAATAGCATCATTTTAACCCAAGATAGACAAGGGTATATCAGCATGCAGATAGAGAAGTCAGGAGACTTCTGTTTGGTGTAGCCCAAAGGAAAAGACAAAGGACTGGGGGTGTAAGTTTGAGGTGTGTAGCAAGAAGAGCCAATGAGATAGCCCCATTAGATGGCTGAGGGGACAAAGGGGACCCCCTGTTCCTGGAGGAGTGTAAGCAGTAATTAGATGTGAACGACACAAGGGGGTCTTGGTAGTTTGAATAAAAATGCCCCCATAGACTCATAGGGAGTGGCATTGTTGGAGGTGTGGCCTTGTTGGAGGAAGTGTGTCACAGGGGGGTGGGCTGTGAAGTTTCAGAAGCTCAAGCCAGACCCAGTTGCTCACTTGCTTTTCCTGCTGCCTGCTGATCCAGATGTAGAACTTTACCTTTCCAACACTATGTCTGCTTGTATGCTGCCATGCTTCCCACCATGACAATAATGGACTAAACCTCTGAACGGTAAGCTACCCCCAGTAAAATGTTTTTCTTCATAAGAGTTGCTGTGGTCATGATGCCTCTTCACAGCAATAAAATCTGAACTAAAACATGGGTTTCCTTGGCCTGGAGAATCTCCCATCTTATTACTCTACCCCATGTCCCCAGATACCCCATGGATATCTGGACTCTGCCATACTGACTTTAAATTCCCAGTTCCAACTTCACCACATTCCAGGAGGAAAGAGTTTTATTGCTGTGTATGTGTGTGTATGTGTGTGTGTATGTGTGTGTATCTATCTATCTATGTATTTATTTATTTATTTATTTATTTATTTATTTATTTATTTATTTATAGATGGACCCTCACTACATTGCCCAAGCTTGGGCTCAAGTGTCCTTCCTGCCTTAAGCTTCTGTGTAGCTTAGACAACAGGAATATTTCTGTTTCCATCTGTCTTCCATGATGTATTGTTGGTTGGGTTTTGTTTTGGTTTGTTTTGGTTTGGTTTGGTTTGGTTTTGGTCTTTTGGGGGGCCCACCACCCAGCTCCCAAATAAATCACACACAGAGGCTTATTATTAATTATAAATGTCTGGCCTTAGCTTGGCTTGTTTCTAGCCAGCTTTCCTTAACTTAAATTATCCCATCTACCTTTTGCCTCTGGGCTTTTTACTTTTATTACTTCTGTATATCTTACTTTCACTCCAACTCTGTGGCTGGCTGGGTGGCTGGCCGGCTGTGTGCCTGGGTGGATGGCCCCTAGCATCCTCTTCCTTCCTCTCTCATTACTTCTTCCATCTCCCAGATTTCTCCTTCTATCCCTTCTCTCTGCCTGGCAGCCCCACCTATCCTTTCTCCTGCCTAGCTATTGGCCATTCAGATTTTTATTAGACCATCAGGTGTTTTAGACAGGGAAAGTAACACAGCTTCACAGAATTAAACAAATATAACATAAACAAAAGTAGCACACCTTAAAATAATGTTCCCCAGCAGTGATGGTTTGGAAGCACTAAGTCTTGGTGACCTCTGTGTGAGTCCAGCTCCCCTGAAAAGCAGGTGCTAATACAGACCTAACCACAAAAGGATGGGAGCAACAATACATGTGAGAGCAAACCAGTAAGAGCTGAAGGAAGCTGGAGGAATCCCAGGGATGGGGAAAGAGTTGGAGTTATTCTGAAAGTGTCCAAAGAGGCCATCAAGATGGCTCAGCAGATCAAAGCACTTGCCGCACAAGCCTGATAATCCACGTTCAATCCCCAGAACCCACATGAAAAAGCCAGATGGAGTGACATGAATATGTAATCCTTGTGTTCCTAAGGTGAGATGCAAGGTGGAGACAGGAGAATCTCTTGGAAGCTTGCAGGTCAGGTAGCCTGGAATACACAGCTTGGCAGAAACAACAGGAGAGCCCTGCTTTGAGAAAGTGGAAGGAGAGGACTAACTCCTAAAATTGTCTTCTACATGCGAACCATATCACACAAGCACATGCACACACACAAAAGCACAAACACACGCATGCACACGCACATGACAACAACAATAATAATAAATAAAATTTAAGAGCAACAACAAATTGTGCCCAGAGAGTCAGACTCAGTAGTATGCAAGTCTGGCTTGAGTGAGGAGACAAAGAAGGAAGCCTGGGCCGAAGTATCCTCAAGTAGCCTGTCATGCTGTCTAAGGAAGCTTCAGACTGTTTGGGGAGTATGGTGCTTAAGTCAATATGGTTTATCACAGAGGCTGGGTGTCTCCTAAATAACACAGCTGCCTTGGCGTGTTCACTGCCTCAGCCAATGGGAAGAGAGTCTGGAGGAAAGCTTGACTGTGAGAACATGGAATGGGTTTCAGATCTCAGTCACCTGGGACATTACAGTCATTCTCTTCATAGTTGGAAGGAAAACTGTGACTTGGCCTCATGCCACTCCAGTGTCCCGTAGATATTCTCTCTCTCTCTCTCTCTCTCTCTCTCTCTCTCTCTCTCTCTCTCTCTCTCTCTCTCCCCCAGGATCTCTGAGGTTGCCCTTAAATTCCTGATCCTTCTCCCACTTCCCAAGCACTGGGACTATATGTATGTGACCCTACACCTGTCATTTGCTGGCTCATTCCTTTTGTGATCCAAATATAGTTGGTCCTGTAGGTACCCAACAATGATATGTGAAACAAATGAGTGAAACTGCAGTTTCTCAGTGTCCCTTGAAAGTCTTCACACAAGGAAAGAAAGGTAAACTCCATAGCCCTAAGAGCACACTTGTCACCCCCAACCCAGCCTCTGCTCACATGCTGCCGTCTGCTTTGGTTGGGGGGAGTGGCGTGCACACTCATAGACTTCCTCAATAAGGCACTTGACCAACAGTCTTATTCTACCTAACTAACCGTCTTCCTTTCTCAGAAACCAAGAAGAAGGAGGAGGAGGAGGAGGAGAAGGAAGAAGGAAGAAGGAAGAAGGAAGAAGGAAGAAGGAAGAAGGAAGAAGAGGAGAAGGAGGAGGAGGAGGAGAAGAAGGCTTCAGCCTTCTTTGAGCTTGACTATTAAGGGCCCATCAATCACACAATTTTGAATTTGTCCTAATCATAGTACTTAAGGTGTTATGATCTTATTTGTCAGGGTAGGTGAAGATATGATCAGTTAAGTCAAGCAAGGTGATATTTGAGTAGAGTAGCTCCTCACCCAATGTGAGTGGTTTGTTGGTTGGTTTGTTTATTTTTGGTTTTGAGGCAGAGTTTCATGTAGCCCAGGCTGACTTCCAACTCTTTATGTAGCCATGGATCCTCCTGTCTCCACATACCAGTGCTGGGATCACAAGAGTGAGCCATTGTACCCAGCTTGACTGGCATCTTGTATGTGTATATTTGTGTGTGCATGTATCTGTGCAGATGCTCTCATCCATGCATGCACAGGGGCCCAGAAGTCATTAGGTGTCTTCTTCAATCATTCTCCACCATTTGTTTTTGAGACAGGGTCTCTGATTGAACCTGGAGCTCAGTTTGAGTTAGATTGGCTGGCCAGTGAGCTACCAGGATCCCCTAGTTTCTACACCCCAGTGTTGGAGTTATAGATACATGCCACTGTGACTAGCTTTCACGAGTACAGGGGATCCAAACCCTGGGCCTCATGCTTGCATAGCGAGCATGTTACCCACAGATTCATCTCCCTAGTCTCTTGACTGGTGTCTGTAGAATAAAGAAATTTGGGTACAGATGGGCACATAGGGAGAATGCCCTGAAAAGATGAAGGCAGACACCCAGTGTCTTCTACAAGCCAAAGAAGACCAAAATTTGCCAGTAAAAATGCAGCTGGTGGGGGGAGGCATGCAACAGGCTCCTTCGTGCATTTCATAGGAATCTTCTAGCCTCCAGACCAATGCATCTCTTGTGAATGTCTTATCATATCAGCCCTGGAAAACTAACATAGGAGAGGAAGAACCAAGTTAACATGATAATCACCTTCAATATCTATTCTTCAAAGAGCCTTATATGGTTACCTTCAAGATAATAATATTGCTAGGAGAAAAACAAAAAAAAACAAAAACAGTTGCTTATCAGAAGACCCATTCTTATGGAGTAATACACATAAGTTTTCAAACAGTTGGTACCTTGTGAAAAGAGGCCCCTGTCAACAGGATATCCCTGTTGGCATGGGACTCCTTATTTGCCTAAAACAACAGAGCCCTATTTCTGCAACAGCCAGCCTACACAAACAAGGAAATCTGGAGAAGTTAGAAAATGCAGACATCATAGAAAATCATGAACGTAGGCAGCCCTGGCTGAGGCACAACCAGAGATCGAGTGCACACAAAAGCTCGCCCTTTGAAAGCTTGGACGTTTTCCTGGGAAGGTTGCACCTGAGTACCTCTAAAAGGGAAAGCATAGAAGGCCAAGGCTGGAAGAGAGCTTAGGGATTATCTAGCTTGTCTTACTGGTTGAGGAAACTGTCTCCCAGAGAAAGGACATTTGTCCCAAAGCACAGGGCAGCAAATGGCTGATGAAACTCTTGAGCCCAGCTTTTCTGACACTAAATCAATGGTCCTTCCCTCCATCATCCTTCTCTCTCTCTCTCTCTCTCTCTCTCTCTCTCTCTCTCTCTCTCTCTCTCATTCCTGGACAGCTCTCTCTGTGACCCATTCCTAGGTTTTTTGAATGAGAACCTCTCACTGCCTCTACTGTTCCTGTCACCCTTGGGGTAGACCTAGTGGCCTGGCAAAGTCCTCTGTCATGACTCTCTGTGTCCTTAGGAATGTTTCCAGGTGAATCCTTATATATCGTCAGTAACATGTGGGACAGGGGAGGCTTGGAGACAGCTATAACAGAGTCCAACACTCATTTCAACACTCAACACACACTTCACAGCCGTGGCAGACACACCACACACCACACACACACACACACACACTTCATAGACACCACATTATCACATAGACCCTGAAGGAATAAAGTGAGTCCCTACAGAATATAGGCTGTGGAATATGGAGCGGTATAAAGAGGAGAGCTCCCACCCCCGCCCCATTGTCTCCTCAGCCTCTGTCCTACCCTTAGCTGGCTTCCTGACTCTCTGTTTCATTGGCAACACTGATCTCAGGCTATCTGTATGCACACTAGGTGCTTCAGCCAGGGCTTACTACTTACCTTACCACCTCCTGGGAGCCTGCCCTTTGTCCTTCTGTATAAACCGCTGCTTGCCTGGGATGCTGCCTGCTTCTGACCTCTGGGTGTCTGTGGAGCAATAAGATCGACACAGTGGGATCTGACAGGCTAGTTGGGCCAGCCTCATTTTCTCCTTCCCACACCACCTGGCCTCCAAAGGAATTGTGCTGAACCCCCAATCTCTTGGCCTTCTTCCCTCCACAAGAAGCTCCTTTGGCTGTGCATCTGGTCCAGGATCAAGTCCAAACTTCTTGGCTTGGCACCGGAGTTCCTCATTATCCAGCACAACCCAGGAGCCCTCATGCTCTACTCTCTAGACACCTGTTGCACAGGCCACTCCTGTATGTCCTTGAATCTACTCCCCACTCCTTGGAATACCTGTTCTGCTCTTTCTGACCCACATCAGTGGTTCTCAATCTGGCCCCTGAGTCTGAGCAGCACTGGCACCACGAGACTTAGAAATGTAAATCCTAGCCGACTACTGCCTTGGGAACTCTGGGCAATGGGACCCACAGTCTGGTTTTTAGTGGGCCATCCAGGCGATTCTGATGTGAGCTGAAGCTGGGGGAGCCCCCCACTCCTGAAGGTGCTCTTAGCCAAGTTCAGGTGCTAATTGTGGCAGCCTTCCCAAATCCCCAGATCCTGGAAGTGAACCTAGATCTCTGAGCACAAGACAGAGGCCTCCTGCACTCTGTTAGTATCATTGTCCCTTGATGCATACAACCATAGCACATTTAAGTCTGTGACTGCCCCACTGCCCCAGATCAAGGCCCAAAGGGGGATGAATATGCCAGTGAGTAGTACCCTGGAGGTTTGTTAAGTTATAATTTGCAAAGTTCTCCAAACTCTATGACCCTAGACCAACTTCAGGTTGTGGGCAGACAAGGCATCATGGGTGTTTACTTCTGAACTTTGCTTCACCACTTTCCCCAAATTCCCTGTGCCCCTCCCTTCTGCTAACTTCCAGATGACCAGAAAGCCTATGAAATCTCAAGCATTTCATCCAGAAGATTTTGCAGTCAATTCCCTCATATATCATTTCTCCTCGCCCTCTCTCTGAGAGGGTCTCATGTATTCTAGGCTGACCTTGAACTCACCTTGGAGCAGAGGATTATCTTGAACTCCTGACCCTCCTGCATCCACTTTCTGAATGCTGGCACTATTGGTTTACACTACTAGTGCTAGTTTTAATGCATGCAAGGGATTAAACCCAGGGCCTCGTCCATGTAGGCAAGCAGCCCTCTACTACCGAAGCTGTGTCTCCAACCCTATTTTCATTTTTAATTGTAGCCAAATCTATATAAAACACATAGCAAACCATCCTACTCTTTATGTACAGTAGTATTGTGTAGGTTCATTCTATGACAGCTTCATGTTTTATTTTGTGTTTTAAGGAAGGGTTTGTTTTAGCACACAGTTCAGTGGGGAGAAGGCACAGTGGACCACTGATCACATTGTATCCAAAGTCAGGAAGCAGAGATGTTGGTCTTCTTTATGCCTGTTTTAATAGATAGAAACAATGACTTAAATTACTGAAAGCAATTCAAATTTACTTGAAAGTGAATTCAGCAATTCAAGTATAGTCATCGTATCCCTACTGAGACATGGACCCCTCCCTCTAAGGGATAAGCATGTTACCTTTGAGACTCCTGTATATAGAGGGTTCTGTGTATGATGGCTTCAAGCATCACTGAGGGGACTGCGTGTGTCTCCCACGGATGGGGGGACGAGTGTGACAGTCACGGCAAACATCTATTTCATGCTCACTAGGATCCATGCACTACACTAACTGCTTTCAAACACACTGTGCCTAGAAAATGATACTATCTCTACATTGCAGAAGAAACAAGCAAAGAATCAAAGCAAATTGCTAATGAGCTGTGGGACGTGGGCTTCAGACCTCAGAGTCACTGTGTTGAAACTTCTGTTGCCGCCTAGAGCCCAGATGCCGGTGCTCTGGAGGTACCCACATCTTGTGGGAGTACAGAAGTCCCTTTGCCTTCTGGCTCTGTGCATGTTTTTCTTCCCTTCATATCTGTGGGTTATAAACAACCCATGCAGCCTTCTCTCCATCAGGCCATCAGGTTATTATTCAGGCTCAGCCTGGGTTGTGCCGTGTGAAATCACTACCCCTTGTTTGGAACACTATCAGTGCCCGAGTCTTCCGTCTACTACATGACCCCTCCGTGGCACAATATGCCTTATTTCTCACCCTTAGGTCCTGGCTTTCTCCTTTAAAGTAAGAATAACATGAGTCTACAGTCTCTTCCTTAAATCTCACCAATCCAGATATATCCCAGAATTCAGGCTGAAAGGCAATAGGTGCACATATTATATATAATAGAGCATCTCCACTGAAGTCTGGGGCAGCACTCCAAATACCAAGCACCTTATTGAGTTTTTGCACTGAGCATGAATATTCATACTGACCAAGATAAAAACATATTCATGTTACTCCAGACCTGCCCTTATCACCAAGAAAGCTACAAAGGGGTTTTCATTTTTTCCAGAGCTTTCCAGAATGTGGAATAACAGAGAATTTAGAGTTGCCTCTGCCTTTGAGGGTGACTACAGGAACCAGACATACTCATGGTACATGAGTGTGCTTTTTGCAGAGTATGGTCCACAGGAGGTGCAAAAACACTTGACGGGAGGTCACTCTTCTCTCCCCCATCTGCTTGCCCAGTCTGGCCCTTTTCTCAAGCTTCTCCCAGACCACCTCCTTTGGTCTGTATATTTGAAATCTACCTTCTATACTCTTCCTAGAACTGCTTTTAATTCTTCCCTTCCTCCCATCTTTCCTTTCTTTCTTCCTTCTGTGCTGGGAATTGAACCCAGGGCCTCAGGCATGCTAGGTATGTACTCTATCACTGAACTATGTGCCTACCCTGTTTTCTGATTCGACTTGATATACAGCTGAGGATGGCCTTGAAATCCTGATACTTTGGGCTCCACTTTAGCTGTGCTGAGAAGGCAGGTGAGCCACCCTAAGCTTTGACTGAAAATTTTCACATCCTCCCATGTAACTGGAGTCTTTCCAGATATTAAAGTTCTGGCCAGATATATTTGTATCTGGCCTTAGAGCTTTGGATTCCTCTCTCCCAAAATCCGTGACTATTTCCCTCCAAAGTAAAAACTGAGCTGGCTCACAGATCCCCTCTGTGGGTTCCTGTCTATCATATCCTACGTTCCTTGGTTAACTAGCCTGTGTCATTTTGTTAGCACTGTTGGTAAACTTTCTTGCAAAAGTGTGGTCACAACTCAGGGACAGTTTTAGAAAGATGAGTGTGGTCATGTCTCTACAAGATAGCCCACCCACATAGCCCTCTATTTGCTGAAGGGTGGCTCAGGGAGAGTGAACCAGCCCAGCCTATCAGTCCCTGAGGGATCAGCCCGGTGCAGCTTCCTCTAGAGTCTGGCACTTCGCTGTAGTCCTGCAACTCCACACATGTCCAGGGAATGCTACTGGAAGGCACAGAGGTGTGGGCAGGGCAGAGGCAAGGCGCCATTATGTACCTACTTCAGCTGGCGGAGCCTTGTTGTTGCTGTCATGACAATATTGCATCATGGAATGGGAAAGGCCCTTCCCTGATCTAAGCCATTATTATGTGGGTCCTATCCTGGCCACAGACACCACGTGGGTAGTCAGGCCTCCGCTGTTATTTCAGCCTCAGGGGTGAAAACATCCGAACAGTGGAATCTTTTTTCTTCCTGGCTCCAGTCTCGGAATGTACAGACTTTGGATTCACCGTCGTCTCCACCAGTCATCACCAAGAACAGAAGAGCTTCCAAAGCACCTCTCTCTCCTTTCTGCGTCTGGCTCACAGCTGGCATCCTCCCCCCCTTATCTTATCAGGTGCTCAAGAAAACTATGGAAATCCAGACGACCGCTGACAGCACAGCTCAGCTGAATTGAGTGAAGGCGAAAGGACTTTGGTAGTGGGAGCAGAGCCCCTAGGGCTCCAGAAGACCGTCCATAGAGGCCCCCTGAGCTGGGTGGCAGCCAGCGTGGCCCGGCTTGCCTGCGCCCCTCGTGGAGCTCTCTGGAACTGCAGGCTGGCATCGTGGGTTACTGTGATGTGGCTCTGTCAATGGCTTTGATGGGGCCAAGCGGGCCTCTTCAGAGGAATGCGGACCTGTCTGCACCCGAAAACCAAAACCGTGTCCAAGGGGCGGGGCTGAGCGGCTGGAAGAGAGGCCTCACCTCACCTGGGCGGACGCGGCTTCTGGAATGAGACCTGGCCGAGTGGGCGCGGGAGGTGGCTCCAGGCCCGGGGCCAGCACGCAGCTTTCCCACGTGTGCACAAGCGGGCTTCCTCAGAACAGATCCTGGGAAGCGATCAGGAGGCCTCTGAGGAAAGCAGTGTGTGGCTTCCCCCTGTGTTCCTCGACCCTCAAGCAGGCTGAGAGCCCCAATGGGATTTGGAGGTTCTGAACCTAGAACCCTTTCTTCCAATTCCGGGCAATCATCACTCACGCTGGGCTCCTATTCCTAGTCAATAGGCATCTGTGGTTAATGGGTACTTCACACGTGCTTCTAATACACACCATATTTTGAAGATACAGAAGTATGATTTTTTTTTTTTTTATGGTACCTGGTATATGGAACTCAGGGCTCACACGTGGTAGGGCAAGCTCTCTACAGCTACGTCCCCGGTTCTTTTTCTTATTCTATATATTAAGACGTGGCTTCATATCGCCCAGGTTGGCTTTTAACTCACCATCCTGTCTCAGCTTCCCTAACACAAAGGAGAGTTTACAGAAATCTTCGATGACTCATGATTCAGTTTTTGTTTGTTTTCTGTTATGTTAATAAAACGTAAGTTAATTTTACTCATTTCTTTTTTCCTTCTTACAGTGTACACTCTGAATATTTCAAATGGCACCTTACTTCTACAGAAAGCCTTAGAGTACTTGGTTCTTCCAAAAAGCTTGTGCCCGCCCAGGGCCTTTCAA
>CABHPP010133381.1:1826-46772 GCA_902168425.1 Peromyscus attwateri
TGGGGCTGGAGAGCTGGCTCAGAGGTTAAGAGCACTGACTGCTCTTCCAGAGGTCCTGAGTTCAATTCCCAGCAACCACATGGTGGCTCACAACCATCTGTAATGAGATCTGGCGCCCTCTTCTGTATACATAATAAATAAAATAAATCTTTAAATACACAAAATAAACAAAAAAATAAATAAATAAAACAAAAATAAATAAACAAAGAATAAGTGGCTTGTAGTAGGTTAAACATCAACCTGTTTGAGGGCTGAAAAGAGAGCTCAGCAGTCAAGAGCTCTTGCTCCTCTTCAACAAGACCTGAGTTAGGTTCCCAGCAGCCATACGGGGCAGCTCACAACTGCCTATAATTGGAGCTCCAGGAAACCCAATGTCCTCTTCTGACCTCTGCAGGTATCTGTACACAGGTGCAAATATGCATACATACACACACATTAAGATAAAACATCTTTTTACTAAAAGGTTAACCTGTTTCAAGAGGAGACAGACTGGAGGTAGGTCAGGCCCTAGGATCACAACACCTCACGGCAGAGGTGGGGGGGGGGCACTTACAGCACAGTCCAACCATTTGATCTCCCAGTACATGTACTTATTGTATAATCCCTGTCTTGTATGACATTTAGATTTGGCTGAGATGAGGCATATGTAAATGACATGCAAAATTCTCAAGATGAGATTCAAAGAGGCTCCTGAATGTGGCTTGTTGTTCGGTGGCCTTTTGGGAGGACCAAGGAGGTGGAGCTGGCTGGCTCCCCAGTGGGTTCCTCTGCTACTTCAAGTGATGTCTGCATTTGGTTTGAATTTAGCTTTGTGTTGTTTTCTTTCTTGAGAGACGAAGCGATGTCAAGGGTAAAAGCTGATACTCACAACAGCGATACATAATTTTGTGTGTGTGTGTGTGTGTGTGTGTGTGTGTCTGTTTAAGCTACGTCTCTGGATACAGCTGGCTGAAACCCTTGGTTATGTGGTTCAAATATTCTTTGTTCCATTTGCAACCATTTACTGATGTATTTCCCCAAGTGTTCTTTTGCTTTTCTCCTCTCTCTCTCTCTCTCTCTCTCTCTCTCTCTCTCTCTCTCTCTCTCAAGTTTTCCAGTCATGTTTTTGTTGCCTACCCTAGGAAGATCTGTTTTTCCATTTATCAAACCAAACGGCAAGCTAGGGACCGTTTAAAGTCGTTTTCTTAGTTAATAAAGCCCATCTCCTTGTTCTGTTACGTTAAAAGGACATTATCTTTTTATTGCCAGTTCTGTGGGGGTAGGAGGCCTGTTTTCTGTCTTAGCCATCTCGGGCTGCCCCCCACTCACTCACTGGGCAGAGAATTTACAAAACGGTTGAGGGCGGGGCAGCTGACTTACAGTACCAGCCGTTCTCAAAATAACCGCAACAGTGCAGCCCCGATGGGCCGTTTACGTCACACTGTGTTTTCATGAAATCATTTGTGGCCTTTTCCTTTCTATTCCTGATAGAATCTTGCTCCTCGCTCCTTTTAATCAGGCATTTAATTTGTTTTTGTTATTAATATTTTCCACTACATGTCTTGGCCCGCCTCCAGTAAAACAGCTTTGATGGGGGGGGGGGGGGGGGGGGGGGGGGAGGCGGAAAAAAAAAAAAAAAAAGCCCAATGCCCTTCCTCTCTCAGCCTCGGTTCCATTGCGAGTGTGTCTTCTCCTTTGATGTGTCTGAACCACCAGAACGGACGCTGAAGCCTTGAGAGAGATTTGGAAATACAGCGTGGGGGGGGCACCACACACATCGCCACACAGCCACAACCAGGAATTGATAAAGTTGATGGACGACTTTGGAATTTTAAACAGTTCGACCAATTTGGGCTGATTTAGTCACATACCCTGCCTGCATTTTTTCCTTTTACAAATGTCTTTTCTGTATAATGTCTTGTAATTAGAACAGGAAGTCATTGAGTAACTGCAAGATGAATAAGAGCACTTAACACTGAAAGGAAAATTACCTTCCGAGAAATTATATTCTTTTTTTTTTTTTTCCCTGCATGTTACAATGTTGGTAATGATAGTAACAGCTGTAGCTGCTCTTATCTGTAGAATTTTTGTGCTTGGGTTTTCTGAAATTTAAAAAAAAAATCATTTTCAGTAATAATCAAAGATGAATGGACAGAAGATAGGAAATGCCTAATTATGACAAATATTCTGTGTCACAACAGCGCAGCAATTAAATGGAAATGGTGTAATTGTCAATACAGCGGTAAGAGCTGGAAGTCTGCCAGGTACATAAAGTTGAGGCTTTGCTTTCTGTTGGTTGCTAGGAGCAAGCAAAAAAGTATAAAGGTTTGAGAAAGGAATGTCTGATGCAGGGATGTGACAGAGGGCGGCGCAGATCGGTGGGCAAGCCCTTCCTATTGACATGATTTCGCTTACATTGTTTCAAAAGTAGACAGTCCGTTTTATAACTCTAGCAGCTTCATCAGTGGCTTGGGGAGGGCCAGGAGAAAAGGAAACTGTGGGTTGTCTGGAAGCGTGAGGGACATTGTGTTTCAAAGGCTGCCTCCATGCAGATTCCGAGTCTTTTAAGTGAAAAATCTTTAAATGTTTGTTTCTGTTGGCATCCAGACACATTTGCCCTAATACGATTAAGAGAACGAAAGGGCGAAATACTTGGCAGAATTTTCAGCTGAGGTAATTAGGCACAGGAAAGGACATGCAGATTTTTTTCCACCAAGCTCTAGAAAGTCCTGGTGTGAAGGGTTTTTATGAAGTTTTTTGTTTGTTTAGGGTTTTTGTTGTTGTTGTTTTTCAGGTTTACTGATGTTAGAAGTAGACAATTGTGATTATCAACAAACATATAGTGTGATATTTCCTAAACAGCCCTCTAACCCTGCCAGGAAGAAAAAATTATGTTTCTACAATGTTGTGTAAGAGATGAAAGCAAATTTCTCCTCTAGAACAGACATTGTCAACCTCCTGCACATTTGGTCACCACTAACTATTGGGGGAAAAAAGCATTATGGATATTTGAAAGTCAACGCTCCAGTAATTTATTGGGCTTGCCATTTCATGCATCTCCTTATATAAAGACAATCTGAGCAACTGGCAGAATGAATGCTTGCCCTACCCCCTTCCCCCCACCCCCACCCCACCAACCCCACTCGATGAGAGCCATGGTGTACAGTTACTGTTTGACAAGTCAGGGTGGAGTCTCAGATTATAATTACAGTTTATCCGTGGAATTCTGTTTTGGACTTTGAAAAACATATAAATAAGTGAAAAAAATTGACACTCAGAGAGGTTAACAAAACGTGTAATTATGATATAAGCACAGGATTACAGCCGTTTCGGCGGAGAGTACAAGCCGTGTACTTTAGGTATTAACTTTTAATAGGCAAAGTTCTCTTTATTGAAGTTGAAATGAGGTTTCGTCATTCTAGATCTCTTATTCCCTTTGACTATTTCATTTAAAAATAAGCATGGTCACATTGTTGGGGGGGGGGGAGACGAGAAGTGGGATGACATTTTAATAGACTATCATAACTGTTGTTTACAATATCAGTCTTGAGAACCAGCAAATTTTTTTTTTCTGATCATTTTCTACGGACTGAAATCAAACAAAAAAGTATATGCAACCCAAGGAACTAGAATGTTCTAGAAAAATACTCTGTAGGGCTAGTTCCTTAGTTTCTTTTCTGATGTGGGTGTGGTTGAAAGAAAATCATTGTTCCGGGAACACTTTGTTTGTCTTTTGCTAAACAAATGTGCAATTTATCCATTCTTTGTTCATTCTTAGATTTATCGGCTAGAGCTCTTGTGAAACAGAAAGGGGAAAACTGCACAGCGTTTAGTGGTGGCCCTTGCTTCATGTATCAGAGTATTTAAGAGTCTAGGGAAGCAGGAAGGGGCGATGGGCTAGCTGCGGGGATTTCAGAAAGACTTCTTAAAGGGACTGTTCGTCTCTCCTGGTTTCTCACCGTACTGTTGCAAAATAAAACACGCCAGCCATGGAACAGCTTAATGTTCTTGTGGCTGTGTCAGAAGGAAGCTGGTTTCATGTATAGGCTTAGGAAGCAGTTAAGGGATCACACAACTTAAGATCTGCAAGCTCTTGCACAGTCTCTCTTCCATACTGTTTTATACGGTCTTCCTG
The DNA here is from genome assembly GCA_902168425.1 of Peromyscus attwateri. Classification (NCBI taxonomy): domain Eukaryota; kingdom Metazoa; phylum Chordata; class Mammalia; order Rodentia; family Cricetidae; genus Peromyscus; species Peromyscus attwateri. Next base: position 5,941 of record CABHPP010133381.1, read on the forward strand.
TCCCTCCTTCCCATTCCGTCTCCTCTAGCCTACCTGGCAGTCTCTATAAGGGTCTGAGGGTCTCCTGGGCTTTCTATGGTTTTATAAAATATGAAAAGCAGTTCCTCTGGGAATGCCTAATTACAAGTTTGGAAACTTGCCCGCATCCAGACAATGCCAAAATTCTGGTCCAAATGGGTGGTTCTGTCCATAAGCACTGGAGTTAGCATAATTTTTGTTTTGGCTTCGCCAAGGTTGCCACCTTAGACCAGGCCCCAGCTGTGCCTTTGGCCTCCTGGAGAAGAAAGAGTTTAATGAGGGAATGGGGGCCAAGAGTGTTAGGCGGGCAAATGTACGATTCGGGCTTCTTCTATCTCATGGGTAGGAAGTTGTTACGTGAAAATCGTAGCGATAATTTAAGTGTTTACAGTGAGCATTATAGGCCCTCAAGTCATACACTTGAAATAATTAACCAAGTGAAATTATTAACCAGAGTGGAATAATTCTGACTCATAGGTGGGTAGAGTCTCAGGTTTTACCTGACCAAAGCTTACTATCTTCACCCTGACACTATAAATCAGTTACTACTAATAATTGGAGGCATTTTGTCATACTGCAAAGTTAGTCGAACAAGAGTTACAAGATTAAAAGTTTGGGTTAAAGCCTCCTCCAGTCACTTCCAATGTCATGGAGGTCCCTGCCTAGTCACCCGGCTGGCAACATCAGTTTCGCCACCTCTGTATTGGGGAACATTCACAAATTGTGGCATTGTTTACGGGGTTTTCGTGAGGAACAAAAATTTCATTATTTCAGGATTTTCCTAAATTGTAGCATTTTTCTCTCAGTACTGGAAATGGCATTAGAGCGATCTCTTTTCCTGAACACGCCAGCTGTGCCTGGTCCTCTGTATGGTCTTGTCTCTGTTAGCTTGTTTTAATTTGGTTGGTGTCCTCTGTGTTACCTACCAACAATCACAGAAAAGTAGCAGAGGCAGGTGAACTTAATCCTGGATTTTATTCTAAGCTCTAATAGATTGGAGAAGAGAAATAAAAATAAACATAAGTATCTGACTGTTTTATATATATATGTGATGACTATATATATTAATATATGTGCACTTGTATGTTGTACCATATAACATTAATATAGCAACATATGTCATACATAATGTATTATATTAATATAGTATGGTATACATGTATAATATATATTTTAAATACATGGCATATATTATTTATAAGTCATAAATATATATGTAGCATATAAATATAAATCTTTTAAGTATTACATATACTTAAATATACATATAAATACATGTATTTTAAAACCCAAACTAAGTAAGTCACTGTAAATCTATGCTAAGAAAAAAAGAAAAAGAAAATCAGAATTACTTGCTTGGAAGTGTAGAGTCCAAGAACTAGGCTGAGTGCTTGTTAAAAATATAAATTCCTGTATTCCGATCTTAGAGAAACTGAGTCAGTCATTTTGGGTGGTACCCTGAGTCCAACCCTCCTCAGGTACCCCATGAGATCTTGGATAGCATTCCCAGGACAACCCCGAGCAACACTGTTCCCAGATGCAGTGGACATCCTTAGGGCACCTTCCTATGAAGTGGGAGGAGAGTGAACATGCTTGTGCTCTTCCAATAACTACGAGAAGGAGTCAGAAACTGTGAGGAGGGCAGAGTAGGTGTTGGGAGCTAGGACGACGTACAGAGAGCCAAAGGCGGCCATGTTTCAGCACTGAAGCTTGCCAGAGAGATGACACTATCCCAAACAGATACTCAGACAAAGGGCAGAGGGAAAATCATCATGAAAAAGTACTCAAAGAGCTGGCTGGTGGTGGTGCACACCTTTAATCCCAGCACTCGGGAGGCAGAAGCAGGCGGATCTCTGTGAGTTCAAGGCCAGCCTGGTCTACAGAGTGAGTTTCAGAACAGCTGAAGCGACGCAAAAAAAGACACCCTGCCTCGGAAAACAAACATCAACAACAAAAGTCCTCAAAGGAAATCGAGAGAATGACGGGTAGAACAGCAGTGAAGTGGACCCTTGACCCAGGTGGTTTCTCCCAGGACACCAACTCAGTAACAACTCTTCCTTAACTACCTTCCTCTGGAAAGCACAGCATCTTCCATTTTATTTCTAAAACTCTTAGAAAAACTGGTATGATTTTCTTGTCTTCACAGAAGCCAAAGGCCCTACCAGAGCAGACTTGGGAGCTGTGAGGTGTTTGCACAGGGTTTTCTATGTACAGAAAAGTGGTATAGGTATTGAGCACGCTCAACAGAGTGAGCTCTGGCAGGTTCTGACTGTATTCTCCGGGATTTGCATCTTTAACAAATAAGGTGTAGAGATACAAATAGGATTTGGTACCAATGGTGCATTGAGGCTACTCTTTGGGACAGCACATAGATATTGGGGGCTTCCGACAGTGGGGGCTTCTGTAACAAATATATCTACCAATGTAGCGTTTGAACTTAGTGTCTTAGTCTACTGTAGGAATCTCAACTTGCTGTCATGGCCCGCCTGTCTGCACCTCAGGACTAGTTTTCATTGGTAGATTTCTCTTCCATGTAAACACACTGCCTTCTAAGTGTGCCAGCTGCTAATGTGGCTGCCCACAAACTGGGCAGGAGTCTAAGAAGTGCAAACCATTTGAAGACATCATGCTAGAAGCAGCTGAGCATCTCCTTTCCTGGAGAAGCCTCCAGCCTGAAGAGCTAAGTGAGCGTAATTAGAGATACATCTGCAAGTCAGCCTCCTATATGCAAAGGTCACGTGCACACCTTGCATCCATCCTGGTTATGTTCCATCATTACGTTCTATCCCAATTCATCTCCCACTGGTTACCAGATGGCCACAATAAAGTCAGTATCCTTAACAACTGTTTCATGCCGTTCTCTGAAGTACAATAAGGGCTCAAAATAGTGAGTGTTTTCCCGTTGGACATACAAATGACAAATCTGGGAACTGCTGACCGGCATGCTGGTGGCGTGGGTCATGAAACGCAGGTTCAGTTTGGCATGGTTGCAGGTAACAGACTACCAAAGGGGTCACTTGCCATTTCTTAAGCTTAAAATGAACGAAGGATTTATCCTTGTTAAATCTGGGTTTTGCAGCTATTCGCAAAACATAGTGAGTTAGCAGTAGGCATCACGATCATTTAACAGGAAGATTGATGTTTTCTGCAATCATCTGGGTTAAGACGGTCCTGATGGGACTGTCTCTCGAGGATGTTTGGGGAGCCTTTCGGCATGGTTCTCTGGGGGTGTGCCAGGCTACCAGGTGGATTTGAGAAACATCAAAAGATGGGGGGTGTGTGGGTGTGAGGGGGTGTGGAGAAGATGGTGGTATCAATCAAGTTGGGGTAAATCACACTGTAATAACAAATGATCCCCCATATGTGTCATTATAAACAATGTGGGCTTCGTTTCTGCTGTGTTTGCACCTATTTTGGATCAACCAGGGACCCTGCCTCATGCTGTTTTAACTCCAAGACCCAGACTGGCAGAGGAGCTGCTGTCTGAGCATTACAGATGGCCAGAACAAAGACAAAGACACTGTGGTCCATGGCATACTGGCTCTAAAGCAGCCGCGACTTCTGTCGTATTCATTGGCCAAAAACAAGTCCAGGCCCTCCTGGACCCTCAATGGTGGGAAGTACAGCCTTTCTCCAGGCCCATAAAGAGAACACAAAATATTTGTTGAGCCACAGAGCAGGTGGCAATACTCCTTAGACCTATGGACGCTTCTCCCGGGTCCAACCATTGTTGCCAACACTAAGCATGCACGCACAAAATGTGTAATCAGTCTAAGCCAAGCAATGATTGTAAAGAAACTCATCAAAGTTTTCCTATCATGGTAACACCAACGGCTGAAAAAAAAATACATTGAAATTTCTGGAAGGAATTTTTAAGTTTGACTGCCTTCAAACAATGCAAACATCACCTAATATGTATGTCCGTGGGGACCACAAAGTGGTTATACTCAGGGGTGGCCTCAGGCTTTGAGGGTGGGGAACTGAGTTGGGAAGGGGGATTCTAGAAGATTCTGACATTGCCAGACCGTGGTAAAGATGAGGGCGTTGCTGAAGAAAACATCTCTAGTCCCAAAGCAAAAGTGACCATTGAAATTAAGTCACGGCGGCCGCGAAAGTTCTCTTTGTTGGTGGGAAGAGGGTAATGGATGTGTTTTCTTTTCCGTCTAGGGGAAGATGAGGAAGAAACCAATGTGATCGTGCTCAGCTACCCTCAGTACTGTCGGTACCGTTCCATGCTCAAACGGATCCAGGATAAGCCATCTTCCATCCTCACGGACCAGTTTGCGCTCGCCCTGGGGGGCATCGCAATGGTCAGCAGAAATCCCCAGATCCTGTACTGTCGGGATACCTTTGACCACCCTACTCTCATAGAAAATGAGAGTATATGCGATGAGTTTGGTGAGTGTCTGTCTTTTACTCTACTTGAAACTTATTCCTGCGAGTCGCCGTTTTCAGTTCACGGTGTGAGCGGGGCTGGGAAGCAGGGCTTGCCTTCGCCACATGGCTCCACTCAGCCCCCATATTTTTTTGTTGTTTTGTTTTGTTTTTCGAGACAGGGTTTCTCTGTGTAGCTTTGCGCCTTTCCTGGAACTCGCTTTGGAGACCAGGCTGGCCTGGAAATCACAGAGATCCACCTGCCTCTGCCTCCCGAGTGCTGGGATTAAAGGCGTACGCCACCACCGCCCGGCCCAGCTCCCATATTATTACAGCACAAGTTGTCCTCATGTTGCTGGTAGCCACTGTTTACCACAGGAGAAAGATGATTACTTTGTGTTTGTTGTTCAGTATATAATTGGAAGGTGCTTGGTGGACCCTGAAGGTGGACTTTGAGATTGGATGCTTTCGTGTTCTTCCTGAGAGGGCTTCGGTTATTTAAATATTGGTGTTTAAATTTTCTAATTTTATAAGGTACTATAAGAAAGCATAAATTATTCAATACTATTAGGTAGATGGAGATGAAAGATTGATTGATGGAATGTTAGATAGATAGATAGATAGATAGATAGATAGATAGATAGATAGAACATACATACATACATACATACATACATACATACATACATACATGAGTTGTAGATGTGCCCTGTCCTTTAAATTTTCACACACCTACTGAATCCTGGCCTAGCTGACTAGTCACGTGTCTTCTCAGCAGAGGGGCTGTCAGTCACCATAGCTCACCTTTGGAAACCTTGCAATGTGCACTATCAGTGAGGGCAAGCTGTCATATCTTGCCTTCTGTATCCATTGGTTGAAGAAATCGCAGCACGGCCGACGTTCTCCACTGAGTGGGTTTTCCTATACATCCAGAGGTATGGACACCCCCACTTCTTTTGAAATCACCTTCATGGGTGGTAGGGTGGTACCCTGTTCAATTTATCAGGAGGACCAAGGAGGAAAAGAGGTTGAGGCCTTGGAAGTACATACATAGACTTTCTTCAAGCTGGTGCCATCCCTGATTCTGTTGGCTTACATTGTCCCCAAGGATACCTCATTTGCAAAATATTCAAGTCCAGATTGTCCCAATTAGCTCTACGATACCTCTACATGGTTTTATGAATCTACTGTGGCCTCTCAGATTTGACAATCTGTGCCTTCGGGAGCTCGTAGGCTACCACAGAGGACTTTGGAAGTAGATGTGTGAACAGCAGAGGATCTAGGGTGAAGGGATGGTATCAGACAGTCTGAGGAGGGAGATAAGGAGCAGGGCGACAAGAAGATGTAAACTCTTTGGAGTCCAAAGGCAGAGACTATGTGAGAGTGGGTGTGTGCATGTCATGTGGTGGGCGTGTGCATGTGTGGGGGGTTAGATTTTCCTTCTACACAGAAGTATACATGCTCCTATTTTTAATAGTCAAATAGCCTTTTCATTAAAACAGATCAAGGCATCCAATACAATTATTAAGTACCCTTTCCTTTCAGATGAGCATTTACAGATCTGCCTTCTTCATTATTTGAGAGAGAGAGAGGAAAAAAATTCACCCACGTTCCCTGCTCCTAAGCCTTGTGTTTTACTAGCTAATCCAAAGGTCTCTAGGTTCCTAACACTGAATAAAGCTGAGAGAATGTTTTCCCCTACTTAAAAGCATTCAAAGTTAGTGTTTAACAATGTAATATAATGAAAAAAATGCTTTAACCTTTTTGGCTAATTTAGGAATTATTAGTCACTGAGTTCCAAAGCTGTTCTGTCTAGAGTTGAAAAACAGAAGTTCCTATCCAACAATGATCAGTGGTTGCTGGAGCATTCCTAAAGGAATTTTAAATGTTCTTGCAAACACAAGCGTCTCCGTGTGAATGTGCTCCTGAACTTTCTTTTGGCACACCTCATTTTAATTCTGCCTTTCTTCTCCAGCCTCTGGAAGTAGAAAATTTCTTTTGGAATAAAGGCACTTTAAAGAGCTTCTAGAAGGCGAGTTCAATGATGAGTCCACCATCAGATTGTTAGCTTGCGCCTCCGATGGTTTCCTCTTTTGAAAGTAGCTCATGCTAACACACAGGCCATGCAGCTTATCTTGACTCTGTTGGAGCATTTTCATCCATATGTGTCCCCCCACCTCCTTAGGTACACATCTAAATTTCCAGACAATGACATTTTAAACCCCCCAACTGGTAATATGTGAAATTGACGTGGGTTTTGTTTAACAAAAAGTATTTGTTAAAAACATGGTATTGGGTTTCTCCAACCAACTAACAGTTGGTAGAACACAAATTTAATTAATGACTAGCATTAAACAAATGGTCCTAAGACTGAGGACTGCCAGATGACTGAAGCATTCTGTCAGATAACCAGGGGGCCAGGGGGCCCACAGATGAATCTTCTATGCAGCATATACTCTGTGCCACACATTCGGTGACTTCAGTAACTGGTCAAATATAATTTAGGTAATAGTATGCCTAGGCTATAAAAATCAGATTTTATTAGCCATATCACCAGGCGGATGAATTGTGGGGCTGATGGCAAAGAATTTACAACATTTAACAACTACGTCTTTGATACAAGGAATTCCAAATCGCCATAACATCCCTCAAAGTGTCTTCTCCAAAAGCCAGTATCTGATTTTCTATGCCTGATGATATTTAGTTTATTAACAGATATGTTGCTTTCTCCTATGACATGGGCAATAGAAGGGATACAGAAGAAAGAAATAAAATCTGGTCCTTGTTTGTTTTGAGGATTAAGAATCCCAATAGGGAAGATGGGATTAACACATCTGGAAGCCCAATTGAGTTAAAAGAATCAATGATGGCTGTCGGGGAAGCAATCGGGGTAGGAATTCAGTTTGGGGTAGGACTGGATTCCTGAGACAGCAGTCGGAAGCAGAGGTCAAGGAAAGCCTTGCAATAGCATTAGAACTCGGTCTGTTATTTTTTTTCTGTGTGTGTGGGTGCATGTTTGTATGTGCAGGTGCACATGCATGTGTGCACATGTAGAAGCCAGCAGACAACCTCGGGTGTCATTTCTGAAACTCCTGCCACCTTTTTGTTTGGGACAGGGTCTCTCATTGGTATGGGACATGCCCCAGTAGTTTAGGCTAGCTGGGAGGCAAGTGCCAGGGATTGTCCTGTCTCTACCTACCCAGGACCGGGCTTACAGGCATACTCCACTGTGCTGGGCGCATCGCAAGTATACTGCATATCTACCAACAGAGCCGTCTCCCTAACTCTTCCTTGGTCTCGTTTTAAAAGATGGAGGTCTGTCTGCGTTTTAGAAACCTGTTAGAGAAAAAACAAAATGTGGATTGTTGACAATTCAGTCCCCAAGTCTCTATTGGCTGGAGTCTACCATTCTCTCTCTTAAGTCTTTCTGGTCATAGTCAACCTTAGGGTGGGTTGTAAGAAGACAAGAATATGTGAGCAGGTAGCCAAACTGGGAAGAAGCCGGCCAGTGGCTTTGAAACTGGAATGAGCTCTTTTGAACAGAGATGAGCCCACATTTTCTCTGGGGTCCACCAACATGGCTACCTGTATAACACCTCTGAAGGGAACCTTGGCCTGGCGCCGCAGCCTTCCCCGATGCCAAGCCGCTTGGCCCCCTCCCTGCTCCCCTCATGTTGTCCACTGAATAACAGCTTTAATTGAACAATAAAAGTAAGCCTTTTAAATCTACAACCAGTCCCTATAAATAAATTCTCTGTGGAATTTTATGAAGCCGCTTAATGAAAAGTTTGATTAGAAACTATTAAAGAAAAATAAAATAGATGAAATTTCATCATTTAATCCAACATTACAGTAGTGTCATTTTGACTTTTATTTACATTGAGATATTCCGAATCGAGTAAATATATCCTGGTTTTAATTAACTATCCTCCTTACTTGGGAAGGTTATTTTAGGCTTGAAGGGTTTTGATAACATGCCATCTGCTTTCTTCTCTGCATTATGCAAGTCCCTTCCTTGCTGACAGTGCTGTGTAATGTCTAAACCTATGACTTGAGCAGAAATTGAATCATATTAATGGTAAGTGATTGAAGAGCTTCAGCCCCCACATCCTGCCCATATTCTCCTGTCTTGTCACTCATACTGCTCTGTTGGCAGTGGACTTTCTTAGCACAAGATAATTAACTTTAAAAAAAAAAATAACACATTGGACTCCCCATTGAAGAAGTATAAAAATTCATTGTATGGCACACACAATTAGGAAATTAGATTTTAATAACAATGAGGGGAGCGTGACATGAATGGCATTTTGTTTTTGTTCATAAAAAAACCCCTTGCCACCAGCGTGGTTCCTGCGCCCGCTGTCCTGTAGCAATCTCCCAACACAGGCATTCTCCCCACAGCTCCACTTCCTTGTCTTACCTGGTTATGTAATGATTTCTGTTGTATGAAATGGACTCTGGCATTTATATTACGTGTGCTAGAGAGGAAAACCACGTGGGCAAACATTTTGTCTCTTCTTCGCAGTTAGGACAATCAAAGGTCCACGGCGTTGTAACGCGCAGTGTTTACAGTAACATCCTACCAGTTGATTTCACGTGTGTGGAGTGTTGACAAACTAAATTCAAACAGAGGCATGCACAGGGCAACAGAGGAATGGAAACCTCTAAGGTACCGGCTCCCATCCGGGAAGTGCAAGCCTAGCCCCATTTACATAAACAACAAGTCTTTAAAAGTAGGTAGGATTAGATGTCTTTAGATGTGGTTCAGTGTGTGTGTGTGTGTGTGTGTGTGTGTGTGTGTGTGTGTGTTTTGAATTACAGAGACATAGGAAGCAGAAGTCAGGCCTTGAAGTTTTTCGGGCAGTTGGGGTGTTTGTGTGTTTGTTGACCAGGGAGTGCGGCGGAGGGAAGTATGGCTTTGGTCAACCACATGGGAAGCAAACAGATGATGAGACAGGCTGTTATCAGGTGTTTCGTCCTTGTGGAGACACCATGAGCTCTGGTCTGCAGGGAGAAGAGCTTGGCTGTCTTTATGCTAAGACACACATTCCACTGAGGATAGGGTATAGAAAAGGACTGCAAAAGTGTAGTTTTTTTTTTTTTTTAAAAAAAAAAAAAGAAGAGTGCTAAACTCACATGCAAAGAGATCAAGTGTAAATCGGGGCTCAACCATCTGATTCTCTAAGGCAGATGCCATGAGGCCCCTTATTTGTTCCATCTGTAAAATCAGGCAATCACAGACATCATGTCAGGTTCAGAGTAAGTCAGTCTTGTTACTTACACACACACACACACACACACACACACACACACACACACAAAAACACACACGCACACACACACACACACCAGGAAAGAAAGGGTCATTGAGAAACAATAGACAAATACCTTGGTCAGAGATAAGAGTGTTGGAACGAGAATCAGTGCAAGACTGTATTCTTCTGTTCCACTGTGTGTGCCTCTGTTGAATTTTGTTTGTCAACATGTCACACATGTGAAATCAACGTGTTACTTCGGTCTTAGACAGTATGTATTCATAGGAAACCATGGTGTTGATTGAATCCTACGGGAATCCCATCCCCAGGGGTCCTGGGGGCTTACCAGAGCCTGAATGAACATGTAAAGTTGTCCATACATCACAGCATGTTTTAAAGTCACTCTTCTGAGTGTGCCTTGAACTTTGCCCTGTTCCATTTCCTGTTAGTTGAAATGATGACATTGTAGACAAAAGAAGAAAAAGCAAAGGGAAAAGCCAGAACAGGAGAAGGGACAAAACCTTGAGTTTTTAATGAAAGGAAATTCAAAACATGCAAAGTCATTAATAAGGCATCAAGGAGAGCTGGACTCTTTCCCTCCAAAGATCACGTGCTTTGCTGGAAATGGAGGGAAGGCAGTTGCTGTGTCACGGATCATGGAAATTTATGAGTAAACTGTTTTTGTTTTTGTTTTTTGTCCTCACCAAAGTGCCTTTCATGGTCACAGTGGATTCTGATGATCAAATGTCTTTGCTCCTGGCCCCCGTCCACATTTGGGATTTCACTGTCTGTGGTGGTCACCAGTCTCCCAAAGGAACATCAGGCAGTTATTTAGTTTTTCATTGAAAGTGAGTAGGAAAAGAGCCAGGCTTCATGCATGTTGTTGTTCATGCAGGAGACCTTGGCCTTCAGAAATCTCACTGTGCCCCTGGAAATTTCCTAGAGACTCTTTTTCCCAGCGTAGAGTCTAAGCAAGTCTCTCTGTGCCCTACGCTGTCAGACTAGACACAAAGAGGATATTTAAGTTCCGATCTAACGTACTGACTGAGTCAAATCCATGGAAGTCTGTGGGTAGAGGTGCGTCAGGTGTCTTCCACATAACGATTAGCACATGTGTTCTGCTTCTTGAGCTATGAGTAGAAGAGGGGCTTGGGAACAGACCACCTTGGTCAGAGGCACTGGCAACCTAGATCCTAGCTTACTTAGGGATTTAGAGCAAGAAATTCTATGTTGCTACTATGAATTAATTTAGAGTCATGGTCTGAGGAATGTTGAAGATTAGTGCTTTTTTTTTTTTTTTTGCTTTTGGGAGAACTTGAAAGGATATTTTAAAATAACTTGGATGCCTTTTGTAGCTGAGGGGATTCAGTGAGTTACTAACCACTCTTGGGTATGATACAGTCACCTTTCCCCCAGAAAGAAGAGACCACGTCTGTGTTGACTAACCCTTGACCTAAGAATTCCATCCAGAAAATAACTGATTCTCCATTTCAAAACCAAGATCCATATATTCCTTGCTATAACCAGATTTTTTTAATTAAAAAAAAATAACTGTTTGGGATGCAGCTTGGTTGGTAGCATACTTGATTAGCATTTATGAAACTCTGGGTTCAGTCTCTAGCACCACATAGTCTGGGAGTGGTGATGCATGCCTCTAACCCCAGCACTTGGAAGGTAGAGGCCTGAAGATTAGAAGTTCGAGATCATCCTTGGCTATGCAGCAGTTTTGAATCCAGCTTGGGATACACGATACTTTGTTAATTACACACACACACACACACACACACACACACACACGCACGCACGCACGCACGCACGCGCGCGCGCGCACGCACGCAAGGACCATCCATTGAAAAATATAATAGGCAAATATCTTAGTGAAGAGTAAGGGTATTGGAATGGGATTCAGTGAAAAGATATCTTTGCTCTGTTTAAAATTCTTCTTGAGGGGGCTGGTGAGATGGCCCAGTGGTTAAGGGCACTGGCTGCTTTTGCAGATGGTTCAGTTCACAGCACCCACATGGCAGCTTATCTGTAATCCGAATTCCAGGGGACCTGATGCCCTCTTCTGGCCTCCGTGGCACACATGTGGGGCACCTACATACATGCAGGCAAAACACATACACACAAAATTTAAAAGAGTAAATCTTTACTTTTTAAAAATTCATTTTACTTTTAATCACATGTACAGTTTGTGTCTGTAGGTAGGTACTTGCATGTGCATGCAGGTGTTCTCAGGGGCCAACTTTGGCCTCTCTCTGACATGGGAACCCAATTCAGGTCCTCTGAAACATGCTCTTAACCACTGAACCACTTCCCCACTCCACCCCCAATAAATAAATTTTAAAATAAAGGACAACAACAAAAAAACCTTCCTGATACCTGGATTTGCTCTCTGCTTCATGTCCCTGTGTCCTGGTCAGGGGAATTCGATGGATTGAAGTCCTTCTCTTGTAGCTGAGACCATTGAGAGACACTTAGATCACGGTTTCAATGAGTGACATATAGCAAGATCCCATCCACCCACTCAGTGTCTACTCCATACCTCTTGTTATTATCAGTATTATTTTGCCAAGCACGGTTCCGGTTCTGGTGAACAACCAAGACAGAATTTCCCTGGATCTCAAATAGCTCACACTGTAGTGTGCGCAGCCCAGGAGAAGGACAAGAGATGAGATAGTTATGGACCATGCCTCCTAGACTGCTGTAAAGAGGAACAAGTTCTACCAAACTCCTCATTGTCATTAGAACCTTTTACCTCTTACAACCACCAACACAACCACAGCCACCCACTAGAGTCACAGTGAAAACGCCCACAAAATTGCTTTATAAGCTGTGGCCACGACTTGGGAAAATGAGCTATGAGTTGCTGCTAAAAGTCATTCAACATCTGCTGTAGCCAGAAATACTTGTTTTGCTGTCCGCTCGGAATGTGTTCCCCCAGGCATCATGGGTCTCCTCCTTCTCGGCATTCAGGCCTCTGTCCTACCGTCTCCTCCCCAGAGAGACGGTATCTGTCTGTCCTCTTCCTCAAGTCCAGCTCAGTCCCATCATCCAACCTGTCATTACCTTCCCACAACTCATCATTATCTGAAATTAACTCCTGTAATTGTTTATTTACGGGTTTACTGTCTGTCTTCCCTACCCCCCCCCCCCCCCCCCCCCGCCCCCCCCCCCCACACTACTGTAAGCCCTTGGTCATGTAAACAGCACATTTTCTGTCTTGTTCACTGCTGTGGGCTCAGCGACAGGAGAGTCGTTGCATACAATAGACATGTAATACACTCTGGGTAAGTGAGGGAATGGGTACATAGGCACCGTGGTCACTGCTCTTACCCATGCTGTGAATAGAGACAGCAGAGGTTAGCAATGTGACTATAAATGGGTGGACCAGGATTTGAACCTGGAATGCTTGATTCAAAGCCTGTGGTGCTGTCTTCCCCTTTCACCTGACTGCTTGTAATCCAGACCCTGCTTAGAAAGATTATGTCACCTACTTGACACTGGGCCATCTGGAAACAGCTGACCGCCATCTTTCTAGACAAGGGATTTCCAGTAGTGTCCACAGGTTTTGAGGGAAGAGATTGATATATATTATTGATTGATATAGTTAGAAAAGGAATGATCTGGAAGATTCAGAATCTGAAAAGCACTGGTTGGAATCAAGAAGCCCTAATGCCAGCTGCCACCCTCCCCTCTCTGTGGCCCTTCTATCCCTGTTTCAGCCCACGCTATCCTCTGGTCTCTGCGACACATCACCCAGTGTTTTCCTTCCCCTGCTAAGGCCCTCACAGCTCCCTCCTCACCTGAGGAGCAGCTCTGTGAGGGCCCTTTAAGAGCTGGAGCAGTTTGCAGTATAGAGACTGAAGGGGTGGAGAGTGAGAGCCTATATTCTCCTGGACTGGAGACCCAGGCAGCCAGGCTAACAGGACTTGCTCCATACACCTCTCTGTCATTTTCTACTCAGAGCGCCTTGGCTTCCCCAACTTGGCACCCTCCTTTAATGAAAAAATTATAGGCCTAATTTCAAAAAACGAAATGTGTGCAAGCTTTCTGCTTCTATCACTTCTTTATTCCTGCAGCACATAAATCATTTCCCTTTTTAAAATTAAATTTAGCTTGCCATGATTTGGAAATGGGTTTTTCGAAGGAGGCAGAGTCGCCAAGCTCTTGGCACTGGGGCCAGTTGGGCTTGCCTATTGGGGAATCTTCTCATTGGTGGCTGGCATGGGTCTCAACTCCTTCATCTAGGCTATGTACCCCCTTTAGAAACTGCACAGAAACACCCTCCCCAGCAGTCTCTTCTCTGGTGGCCTTTGTCACTGTCGGGGGGGGGGGGGGAGGTCATCTTGGAGGACTGAAGAGCAGGTGCAATGGACAGAAAAAGATTCGGGCATTCTCCTGGTCATGGTCCTGGGTGCTCATCCAGTCGTTCACTGAGCACCAACTGTGTTCAAAGCTGAATTCTGGGCATGGTTAGGGTACCAGTCTCTATTCTCAAAGCACTAAACATTAGGTTGTATCAGCTAAGACATAGAGCAATGGCCCCACTATTGACAGACTTGGGCTTGCACACCCTTAATGCATATGTGGGTGCACAGGCCTTCCAACTCTTCACACACACACACACACACACACACACACACACACACACAAATGCATGCACACACAAAGGCCTGCTGACACACTTTGGCTATAGAACAAGAGGAACTAAGAGTCTCTTACTTTGAGGGCCAGAGGAGATGACATGAGCAAGCCTTGATAAGTGGAAACTTCTGACCAGGTAGCAGCCCCTGCAGGACGTTCTGCTGGGGAAATGGAAGAGGTTATGTTGGGGTTCACAGATGCCTGAAAGAGGGCCCTGGTGTTGGTGAAGTCTTCCAGGGAGGTGGATCTCTAGCAGGATCTTGAAGGATTCATGGAGGAAGCTGTTGCAGGGGAAGAACTGGAAAAGGCCCTAGATTTGGAGTGCAAAGAGTTGGCTTCCTCTACTGCTTTTAGCTTTCAGTGGCAACTAAAAGCAGCTCCCACAAGCAAACTTGTTCCCCTAGACGATGTCCTCTTCCCCTGAGGAAGCACATGCTCCTCGGTCCTTCTCTCAGAGACCGTACTGCGGTTAAGGCCTCAGAGAGGCCCCTTGCAATAGAACCAGACTTGCTTCTTGTTAAATTGGGTCCTTCCTCCTCCGATCTCTAAGGAAGGGGAGAAGGGAGGCTGCTGGGTGAATTGAAGGCTCTCTTGGTGTACTGGCTCTTCAAAGGGCAGAGTCCAGGCTGGAAAAATGACTTCAGAGTAATCATTTTTAACATTGTACTCTATGTCCCTTCGTTGTTCCTCAATACTTGCCCAATCTTTTTTTCTTTCTTTTTTTTTTTTAATTTTAATGTGCACCTGTGTGTGCAAGCGTGCAGATGCACCTCTGTGTCTGTACCTGTATGAGTATGAGTGTAAGTACAGATGCATGTCCACAAGTATGTGCAGGTAGAGGCCGGAGGTGAACCTCACCTCTTGTTCCTTAGGGGCCACAAACCATATTTCTAGACACAGGGTCTCTTACCGGGCCATAGGTCTCCCAGATTAGGCTAGGCTGGTTGACTAGCCAACCTCACAGGTCCACCTGTCTCTACCTCCTTGGCTCCAGGATTATAAATGCATGCCGTTATCCCTGGACTCATACTTTAGTACTGAGGATGAAACATAGTGTTTTTTGAGCACCCTCTTTTTGTTGTTAAAAATAAAACACTAAGTACTTATTTGTGGGAAGGCATATGCATGCCCCTGCCCAAGTGTGAAGGTCAGAGGACAACTTGTAAGAACCCTTCTCTCCTTGAACCTTGTCAGTTCTGGAATCAAACTGAGGTTGGTAGCAAGTATCTTTACCCACTCCCAGAACCATCTCCTTAAAACCCCCTGTAAACATTTGGCCTATTATTAAAATTATTAGCCTTACATATGTTTTCACTGGATCCTAGGGTCCTTCTTAGGGTAAGAATCAAGCCTATTTGTGTTTGTAACAATCTGTTTGTTGAAATGATAGAGAAACCACTACTGGATTCCAAGAGGTTTCAAGCCCCCATTGTCTTCATCTCCTGTCTTAGATAAGTCAAGTATTTATTACCCCTCCTCCCCTGCTTCAACTTTTGCTCATGGTAGACCGAATTTTCAAAGGGAAGGGTTAGCTCAAAGAGAACAGGATTTTTTCCCTCAACATTTATTTATCTTTTCAAAGTCCAGAAGTGTTCTTTAGAAGTTGTTCAATGTCTTTCACTGAGGAGTGTTCATCTGCAAGGAGACCCTGTAATTTACCTACCCCAAGAGTGTGCTCTTGTCTGTGTTGATAAGGTGTTACTCTAGCACCCAGACTAGCCTTGAACTCTTAATTTCAGTTGCAGATAAGTATTTAGATAAAATTGGTTCTCTAGTTGAGTAAATATGGCTTCATTGCCTTAATTATATAAAAACTATTAATTTTAAGGATATCTTAAGTCAGTGGTTCTCAACCTTCCTAATCTGCGACCCTTTAATACAGTTTCTCATGTTGTAGTGACCCCCAAACACAAAAATCATTTCCATTGCTACTTCATAAGTGTAATTTTGCTACTGTTATGAATCACAGTGTAAATATCTGTGTTTTCTGAAGCTCTTAAGTAATCCTACTGAAAGGGTCATTCAACCCCTAAAGGGTCCAACCCACAGTTTAACTGCTGTCCTAGAAAACACAATAGAGCTGTGATTCCTGAGTCTGACTCTGATCTCTCAACTTTGAATGGGTAATGTCTTTGTACTGAAATGTTTTGTCAAATGCAATATATTTGCAATGTATTTATTGTGAGCAAAGTGCTGTTTTGAAAATATGCATTATGGAAGGGCTAAGTTAAATTGATTTATGCATTTCCTTGCACACTTAATTTTTGTGATGAGAGCATAAATATTTACTCTCATCAAGTTTCAAAAATGCGATACAGTCTTTGTAGTCAGCATGTCTACAGCAGATTTTTTTTTGGACTTCTTCCTCCTATCTGATTGAAATTCTGTATGTTTTGACCCATATCTCCCAGCCTCCCTACACACATCCTTGGTAACCATCACTCTATCCTGTATTTCTTCGTGTAATTTTGCTAGATTCCACCAATAAGTGATAACACTCCATATCTATTTTTCTGCACCTGGCTTATTTCACTTAGCGTAATATCTTCTAACTTCATCCATGTTGTTTCAAATGAGATTTTCTCAGTTTTTAAGGCCAAGTAGTATTCCCATGTGTGTGTATACATACCACACTTTCATTATCATTCATCAGTTGATTGACATTGACAGATGTTGCTTCTGTGCTGTATATAAAGTAACAGTGGACCTTGGAGTGTGGGTTTCTCTTCAACATAATAATTTCATTTTCTTTGGATGTACCCAGTAATGGGATGGATGGACCACGTGACAATTCTATTTTTAACTTTTTGAGGAACCTCCCACATATTTCCCATAACAATTATACAAACTTACATTCCCTCTGTGACCAATATTTTAATCACATTCTCTGTCCACTTAAGATTCAGATAGTGCTGTAGAAATGCCGAGAACTGAAATCCTTCACAAAAGAAACAGACAAGGGAGGTGAAGGAGTCATTACCACCTTCCTAAGTGGCCTGTGGTCAGTGGCATGGAGGAGGTGTGGATTTTGGTGGGAGCAAACATTGGGTAGAATGTGGCAGAAGAAGCTGTAAGTGTGTTCATTCAGCAACTACAAGTTCCATTAAAAGGTTCTACCTGGGTACACATACAGAACCATGATCGTGGAGAGCTATAAACTATGTTTGTAATTATGGAGAAACTAGGAAAAAAACACAATAGACCAGAAATGACACTTTTCTGGCTTCTTAATGTGAACATACCCAGCAGGGAACCTGATCAACTCCACTCAGGGTTCTGGGTCTCAATATCTCATATAAAGAATGAAATGTTGGACATGTTTTTAGTGGTTCTCGAGAACCTCAGGTCCCTTTGAAAATCTGATAGAAGCATCAAGTCATCTCATAAAAATGTGCATGCAAATGCAATCATTACAATAACGGCTTTGAACAATGTTATTAGCAAAAATTAGTACAGTGAGCAAATGTAGACCATCTTGGATGTACTTTTCAGAACTGAAGGAGTGTGTGAAACCTGAGATGATAAATCCCAGGTAAGTGGCCTTCCAGACAATTCTCTGTCTTCACACACTTGCGGACTATTGGTGAAACAACAGACATTTCTCATAATCCTCCATCAAATTTCAACGTCATTAGGTAGGGTGGCTCATTTCCAGGGAATTCTGATTAATTAAAATAGAATGATAATGACAGTAGCTCACACCTTTTATTGAGAGTCCAACACATGTCAGGAACTGAGTTATAAGCATACTAAGGTTTGTGTGCTGTCTGCCTAAGGAATAGTGTGTATTAAATTAGCTCGAAGCTAAGTGAAGCCAACCTCATCTAACCTTTATTGAGCACCTACTGTGGTCATTACCTCCATTGATTCTCCCAGCAGCCTTAGAGGGAGGGAACCAAAGAGACAGCGCTGTTGAAGGAAGTCATCCAACATGCTAATTAACTGGGTGCTGGGACTCATGCTATGTTATTCTTTCTAGTATTCTGCTAACCATTCTAATTCATTAAATAGTTCAAGAATCTAACTTATGCCAGGTTTATCTGGGAGTTTTGTACAATAGTAGAAAGCAGTGCTCCCTTATAGGGAAGCCAGGGGTGTTCTTCAAATGGACCTGCATCCCTTTGCTTGTGACTTCAAACATGATCTTTCACTTCCCCTGGTCCAACATCAGTTGAGCATCCGCTGGAGGTGAGATGTTAGATTTGGAAACTGGCGGCATGACAGGATGTCTTCCTTTCACTGAGACCCCGCCCTGTGTGCTGTGGGTCAGTAGAGGGAAGACAAACGCTCACTGATGGTCTGGCCCAGTCTGCTGCAGCTGCATGTTGGGACATGACAACAATTAAGCCCTTGTGTCTCTTGTGCGGTGATGGTAGACATAGTGTGGCCCATACCGCTGAAAATATTTACTCTCTGTTCCATTCTGGGGGAAAATAAATAAATGCCAACGAAGTAGTCTAGTTCATCGATCCTAACACCTCTTCCTGTAGAGGCATCATTGTAACATGTACCATCTGGCTGATAGAATGCAAAGCACTGCCCAATGGAAGGATGAAACCCATTGGTTGCTGCATCACTGGCTCTGGAGACAATGAAATAAAAATGTGCATCTTGTCATTGAAATTCAGTATCTTGCAGAGTGATGTGTCAGAGGCATTTAAAGAAAAACACTCTAAATATAGATTATCTCAAAGACAATTTTCCCTGGTCCATAAGTCTATTGACATTTCACCAAGCTTAGGACAAGCCATGTGACAAGACCCAGTGAATTAGAACCTCACTGGATTTTGGCATCTGTCTTCCCAGCGACTGTTACTAATAACATGTAGAAGAAATATTTTGGCATTTTCCTTGATACTATTTTCAACTCCCGTTAGTATAAATATTTAGGGTGTTTTAGTGCGGCGGATTGTACAGCAGTAATATTGTTAGTTCTTTTATCTCAAGGCTGTACTATTTGAACAGTACGCCTGTTCTTTCAATGTGTTAAGAGGCTGCATACAAAAGGCTTTGTGGGAGTTTGAAATGGGAAAGTTTCTCAGATGTTGCTTATGGTCAGGTTCTTGCCAGTCTACAAAGTAGGCTAATTATATACAAGGCTCTGAGGAGAAAGAGTGAACTCAATATTACAGTAGAAACTTCCTCAAAACAAAAACAGGACTCCATATCAAGGGTAATGGCGATTAACACACAAACAGCCCGTGCCTCATGTGTGTGCACACACTGTTTAGGATGTGTGCACACGTTTCTAGAAATTCAGAAACTGCCCAGGGTGTGTACATTTGCCAAAGTAAGGCATGCTGTTAACTTCTTTGCGCCACTCCCCGCCCCCCCCCCCTCCTTTCAAAAATAGAAACCAAAGAGTTCTGAGTCAGGCTACAGATTATTTGGCTAGTTCAACTGCAGAATAAGTTATTAATGACACCCAGATGTTGTTTTTAATGATTGGATGTTTTCGGTTGTGAAATAATATTTTCTTTTGTGTGTGCTCAAAGTGATGTTTCTTGCTGTGCTCCACAGCATCTGAATGGAAAGTCCAATGGCAGAAGTGTCTGCCTGTCCAATGGCATTGCCGATAAGTACGCTTGCTTCATTCTCTATTTTTAGCTCTAACTGCTTTTCCCATATGTCTAAAAATAAGTATTTGCAAGCTTTGCATTCTGCTGCTCATTGTCATACACAAAAATATTTGTACACGGAGCAAAATGCACTGATAATGTTCAAGATGAGCTATTTAAAGAAAGAAAGGTTCGTGTGCTAAGAGGAGATAAAATACATTTTTATTAGTGTAAATGTCAGAGAAAGCCATTCATCTTATTTTGAAATAGTTTTAAAGGAGTGGCCAGATAGTTTGACCTCTGGAATGGTTTAAATAGATGCAATTGGGAGGAAAAGATTCCGGGTTAAAAATAGTGTGTTCAGCTATATATCCGATATTGTAAGCAATCTTCGGAAAATGGACTTCGTGCCTAGTTATCGGGGACAGAGGCCCCCTCTGTGTGGGTCACCAAAGCCCCCAACTTCTCAAAGGCCTCTTCTCCTGCCTTTGAGTTTATTCCAGCTCATTAGCACCTCCACCCCAAGGCTGGCAGAGAAAAGTAGAGGAAGGAAAAAAATGAAATCATTTCTGTTGCTCTTAATAGCCCTTGGAGAGGGCAGCTCATGAGTGCGAGAGAAGTCAGTGGAGGGGAGAAGCCATAAGATTTTCTGGTTTCTCTCTTAGCTGCCCCTTCCCCCTCATCACAGGTAATCAATATTTGACTTAAAGACATTTCGATGAACTTGACACCGGAAGGCCTTGCTGACATAATTGTGTATCACATCTCCCCCTTACGCTCCCGGAGACAGTGTGAGTACCAGAGAGTTAAGTAGTGCCCTGTCTCCATATCTGAGTGAAATTCCCTTCTGTACTATTTCTCCCGTAGACCTGCCCCTAACCAGGGCTTCCACACAGCCGGTAACAACTTTTAATCCCCCTCCAGACCCTAACCACCTCTGAGACAACTCCATGGTGTATGATCATGCCTTCCAGCCTTTACCTGGTGATATTCAGCAGTAATGAAATCGGCAGCTTGGGCTGTCCTTGTGTGGATGTCTTCGTGTGCTACCGTACTTACAGCTCACCTGGAATGACCTGGGACCAAGGTTTGCCCTTATCAGGACAGGTGTGGGGTTGATACCACGTCTTGGGTTCTATTGGAAGGGACAATACAGTCATTCTTCAGTGTTGGCTGTCTTCATCCACCCTTGCTGATACATGTTCTTTAAAGCACCCTGGCTATACCACCCTCCAATTTCAGCTTTACGTTTGGACCAACCAGGCAGCTCAGAGATTTGGGGCTTTGTCTTGGAAGCTCCCCCATCAATCAGAATTCCAAATTGACATTGTTAAGGTCCCCGGAGGTGTTGAGGCTCTGGATTCAGCAATTATTGTGAATAAAAACCTTGCAGCTAGCGAGGGTGAATGCCAGAATTCCAACTACAGGCACAGTGGAAAGGGGAAGGTGGTTTATGTTAGATTATGGTCACACTCTTCTGATTAAACCCACTCCAAAAAAAAAAAAAAAAGACAACACTGTAATATTTTCCAATGACTGTTTATCATGAATTACGTCAGCCTTCGTTTAAGTTGCTATTATTTCCCCTTAATGCTTCTCTGGTGCCTGCATAATTTACCATACTGGCAGCCTTGGGACTATGAAATAAGCTTTCACAATCTCGGCACAATAGTAAAGAACGTGGCGTGGTTTTTCTTTTGGTTGTTGTTGTTGTTAATTATTATAAAACTCCTTCAACTTTTTACAAAGTGACATAAAATATTGTTGAGGTATTTATGGCTCAAACTACTTTTACATGGATCTATTTTGCTTCTGGCTAGTTCTTAACTAAAGCAATCATTTGTGGTTATCAGGCTGCCGGCGATATTATGTCAGAACTAGTTTAAGACTATTATTATGGATCACATGTCAGTACTTGAGGCTGCCTTTCAAAAAAAAAAGTGTAATTTTCATTTATGCTCTTTTAGGGATTGACAATTTATAAGCTAACTGGAGTTCGTTCCAAAGTGTACCTATCATTTGGGAGCCTGTCTCGTCATCCACTCTTAGTCTCTTTCCTGCGGATTTAAGACCTCTCCAAAGCAAATGTTGGCAAAGGTTGAATTTGTTTCTAGGGAGCCACAGAATTAGCTGGGCCTGGTTAATGGCCCGTGGCTGGGCTGGTTCTACGTTCCCTGGTGTGTGGTTTTTCTGTGTAGATTTCCTAAGCACTGGGACCAGTGGTTATGGCCCCCTCAGTGGGGGGACAGTCCCAACTCATGGATGACCCCGACTCACATACTCAAAGAAGTTACCCCAGCTTTCTGAAGACAATTTTAAGGTGAAGGATAGTAAATGGAGAAAGGCTGAGAACCACATTTGAGTTTCCACAAATCTTCCCTTCCAAGCAAACTTTCAATTACTATGTTTCTCTGCTGGGCTCCAAATACTGTGTATTTCCCCCTCCCTCCGTATTTAAAGCAAGAAAGGAAGGGCGTGCCAGAACATTTTACAAAGAATGAAAACACATTAATGACTCATGTGAACAATTACTGATTTTCTTAACATATAATTTCTTAATTACTGTCAACCAAAATAATTTGCATGATAATATCCTCAAGCCCCTCCTCCCTCCATGATGTTTCAGAGCCTTGGCTTTGAGTCTGATCAATAATTGGGGGAATTTAACTCTTTCCTTGTGAGCGGATTGACAGGATGCTGACGGGATATTCTTCACAATAATCACCTCCGACACAATGGGCAGAAAAATTTAGCTCTCCAGCAAAACAAACAGTTCTGGAAAGAGCTTGGGGGCATTTTCTTTAGCTTGAATTCAAGGAGGAAATTGTGACTTTTGTGAAACTTGCATAAATTTACATGTATCCTGTCAGGATTTTAAAATTAGACAACATGCCTGAATACCCTGGAAATGAGTCTGCCATCCAGATTTAGAGAGCTTTTAGCTTTTTTAATTAAAGACGTTTCACAAGCCAACACCAGAGGAGAAGAGAATTAAGCATTACATAAGAACCCAGCAAAGTTGGAGACTTAATGAGTGAATATTATGGATTTATGAAGGAGATAAAAGGTGTGAAAGGAGCAGTTATGGAGAATTTTCTGCATTTTTTTTAAGTGCTAAAAAAAAAAAAAAAATCAGAGATGCGAAAAGGCCAAGCTGCCATTTGCTGTAGCCCTCATTCTGGAACTGGTTCAAAGCTCACAGAACTGAATGTGGGGTTGTGATGCTCGCTAATGAGCGCTCGCGGCAGTGAGCTGAGATCATGGGTTTGTCACATATATATATTCACATGCATATGTTTGTATATGTATCTGTAATTCATATATATATATATATATATATATATATATATATGATTCAGAAGGTAGAAGACAAGACTCATTACCACAGAACATTATGAGAAAACCCCAAACAATCATTGTAATAACCACATTTATGCGCTGCTCCACATCGTATCCCACAAACCTCCTTTCTGGATTCCCTAATAGCTGCTGATAATGAAATACTGCTATTGAACATGTTAAACCATTTAAAGAAACTTAGACTAAATACTGTCAGCTTATGTTTGCTTTCCTAGCGTGTTCCTCATTTATTGAGAAATTCGGAATGTTAAACATCTGGGGATAGCCTGGTGCACAGAGAGCCATCTTTAAAAATATGTGTATTTCAGAACTTCTCGAGTGTATGTATTTAGAAATCTGGGAAAACTCTGTAAACACGTTGGAGAATATATGTAACATTTGAATATGAAAGAGAAAGTCAGGCGTAATTGAAAACGCAAATTTCGTTTTCTATAAATATTACTCCGTCAGAAGGGATGGCTTCTGGAGTTAGAGAAATCCAGGTTATGATCAGGGCTGTTAACTGAGAAGTAGCCCCCCATGCCTTGCACCAAATGTATGAGCCAGAAAAGTCCCATTCTGGCCCCTTCTGGGTATGAGATGTGATGTTTATGTCTTTAAAAATAAAGAAAGAGTTAGTTTATTTCAGCACTTTTAGTGGAGTTGCACATGCTACTTGCATAGATAACTGGAGTACAGCCCGGCCTACTCACTGTGGTGTTATTGGACTCTGGTTCTAGCCAACAATTAACCCATATATTTTAAAGATTTATTATTATTATCACTATATATATTTAATTCTTTAAAAAAAAAAGGTGGTGAGCCATGAGGGAAGACTCTGGTTGATTTCCACGTGTACATGCACACATGGAGAGTAGGGGGCCCCGGGAACTGAAATGACGGAAAAAACTAGGAATATACTTTCTGGCAAGGAAACGGATGGAAACATACGCTGTAAACAACTGGCTTAAAAGGAGAACCCCCACATATATAACCCACAAGGATCTAAAACTATAACTTTGAGGGTAAGTTTATTCAGTAATCCATGGAGCCAATGTTACCCCATTTATGTATTTATTTATTTATTTGCTTGTTTATTTATATTTGTTTGTTTTTTGCATCTTGATGAAGCTTCGAGAGCAAGACAATACAAGAAATAAGTCAAAAGGGGCTTCTGACCTTCTCTCTAGTGTGGGCTTCCGCATCCCGGGGCCTGTCTCCCGTCTCCTGTCTCTTCAGCGTGGCAGAAAGACCCAGTGGTAGAAATAGGTCATTCAGAAAATGATCATTTCTTAACTCTTGATGTGGCCAGTTCTTACCCGTTCAGTGAAGTGACATGGTTCTTGGGATAACCCAAAGTGGTTCTCAACCTTCCTAATGCTGCGACCCTTCAATACAGTTCCTCGGGTGGTGGTGACCCCCAAGCATACAATTATTTTCGCTACTACTTCCTAACTGTAGTTTTGCTACTGTTGTGAATCATGATGCAAGTATTTTTGGAGACTTGGAGGCTTGGCAGAGGGGTCGCGACCCACAGATTGAGAACTGCTGGGGTAATAACCCTGGTTAGCAGAGAATGAGACATTTGAAAGTAACAAGTTCTTACTGGAATGTCGGCATCCAGACTTCCCTGGCTCGGTTCCTTAAGGTTGGCGAGCCCTTCCCTCTTTGGCTTCCAGCAGTCGCCATCCATAGCATGTAATTTATATGCCCCAAAAGGAGAGTGGCATGCATGCATGCATGCATGTGTGACATAGAGCCCTCTTCACTCACCTCATACTAAAAAAAATTAAAAATTAAAAATTAAAAAAAATTTTTAAAAAATGGTGTGTGTTTTAGTCACACATGGGACAAGCTATTGCCACATGTTGAGTTATATTCTTAGACCAGAAGAAGAAGAATGTACCGCCAAACTGAAAGAGTCATTCAGTTTAAAGTGGATTTGAAAAAAGGTACACAGGCCAGGGATTTAAAGCAGATGGTCAAGTCAGAAACTACAGACTCTTGGTCACATCCAGAATGAAAAAGTAAGCGGAAATAAAAAGGTAGATATCTTCCACCCTGAAGAGGACAGGCGGGGACATGGACACCAATCCACTTCCGGAAGCCTTACCTGTACAATTAAGAAGAGTAAATTCTTCTGGACAAAGTTAAGTTTATATCTGACCTTCCACCCCAGCCATAGATATTTAACAGACACAGGCCTGAAGGATGCCTTCGGCACGTTAGAGGATGCAGCCAGCTGAGGAGGCTAGGTCAGTTTCTGAGCTAGTTCCTGAAATAAATTTTGTGTAATAACGACACTATGCAACAGACCAAATCTAATGCTGCTGTCTGCGGGAGTTAGGGCAGCTTCCCAGAGGTCTTTAGCTTCAAGGATGACAGGGAAGATTAAGGGGTGCTCACACTACGTAGGTGCTTGTGTCTTGAGTAGCTTTAACCCTGACAGGACTTCCTCAGGAAAATGCCCTTCATCTCCACAGGCTATGGGATAAGGGAGCTCTGGGTGAGTGTTCTTCCTGACACTGTGGTCAACTCTGGTTAGGCATTAGGAAGCTTTGTGGGTAGTTTGCACACCAGTGCCCTCTTTCCTGTTCACATTACCACAGCACCACCTAACTGGCAAGCTCGATCCTCCTGGTTGCTCCAGGAGCCTCTGAAAGGCAGGAGGGAAAACCAAGAGCCTGGTATGGTTGGACGCATAAACTGTTGCTGGAACTCATGGAATTAAATCCGATGGAAGATTCTGGAACACACCAGTGCTTACTTGGACCACTGACACTCTTTAAGCATTGTAATAGGGTGCTGAGCTCCAGCCTTCCTGTGCCTTTAGAAGCGAGGTCTTCTTATCAGCAGCCCTGTTGTGGACTCACCTTAGAAATAGAGAGCACCTGTTTCTGTAATTCACCTGAGGCTATGTTAGCTAGCATCTGCTCCCTTCCTTGTCTGTTCTCAAGTTGCCTAACTTTTTTGAGTTTTCTTATCTTTCACAAAAGAGTAACAACACCTGCCTCCCATGGCTGCGGCAGGGTTGGCCAGGATTATATGATGTGCAGGAAATGTTGCACTGAGCCTCCCTCTCGTCCTATGGTCTTTGAAATGAGAGAGTAGCGTTTATGCTCAAAATCAGAGAGATGAAGCTGGCGCTGTACCCTCTCCCATTCCCACCCTTTAGACTGGTTTAGAGTCTCAGGTAAAGACGAGAGGACTTTTAGCATCTTAAGAAGATAGGGAAGACACCAAATTAAGTGCCTACCTGACGGCACAACTTCACTTTTTAACCTCATTTTCCTTAGCATTAAAGTTAGGAATAATAATCCTCTCAGCACGGACCCTCCCATTCATTCATCCAAGTCCCCAGGCTTCTTCTTGTCCAAGTTACCACTCATCAATTCAACCAGTGTGTAAGGAGAACTTAGTATATACCAGGTACCTCATTAGCCCTTGATTCAACCTCACTTCATTCAGTAAGTAAAAAAAAAAATTCTAGACAATGAGCATGTGCAGAGTAAACAAGTCAATACACAGATGTGTGTGTGTGTGCGTGCGCATGCACACGTGCACATGCATATATGTTTATGTGTGTATATATATATGTGTGGGCGGATGTGTGTGCATGAGCGTGTATGGGTGAGTGTGCGGAGTGTAAGACAGTAAGTATGTAGTGTGTTTAGGAGGCAAAAGGTTGAACTGTGGAACACAACTGACTCTCCATCTGACTGAACCACCACCTGTTGGCTTTGTGGCAAGAGTCGCGCATGCTCTGTGCCTTGACACTTAATGGCGACACCCCCACTCTTTTTTTTTTTTTTTCCTGAGACTTATTTCAGAAAGCTGGGTAGAAGGAACCTTTCTGTTGGGTTTATAATAGCAATTACAAGCTGATAAGAGCAGACCATTCATCAAGCGCCCATACCTCCGGACTTTTATCTCTTTGGGTCAAATGTTTCCTGATTGATATTGACTCCCATATCTTAAGCAGCTCTGAACAGATAAGAGGCTAGAGAAGAAATTCCTTTGAAGGAGATTTGACAAAATTATGTTTTCTGATTTTTTTTTCCCTTTTGAGAGGGAGATTAACTTCCCATTGTTCTTATTAAAGAGTACAAAAGCTACCAAACCACTGAATTGAAGAACATCTAGAAGGAGTTTCCACGGGTAGATATTGATTCTGTCCCCACTGCATGCAAATGAACACCCACAGTGTATTTCATTCCTTGTTCTGAAATTGTTTGGACTGAACTTTTAGAATATGGAGCATGGCCCTGTACCAAGACACTTAGGAATATACATTGCCAGGCAGGCACTTAGTGTACACAAAGGTCCTGCTGGAAACTGCTGTTGGAACGTTGTTTTAAAGAGCAGGAGGGCAGGTTTGGGCACCTCAGATAACAGCTTTCCATTGGAATGACCATGAGCACTGTGATGAATCAAGTATGTACACAGTTAGAAAGTGTATCATTTCATTCTGACCAATAAACACCTTCCAAAAGTGTATACACATCAATTAAACAAGCAATACAGTGGCAGGTCACATAAAATTATATTTCATAAAATGTGTCATCTAACAGAGAGAATCACACACAGCTCTCTCAACTTTACATCTCGAGATTCATTCCCACTGTGTTTTTTACTTCAGCCAATCTCATGGTAAAGGGACCATTTATCATCCTGGTTGAATTCAGCGGCATCGTTGTGGGCCGATTCACGTGGCTATCTTTGAAAGGAGTTTGAAATGGGGAGATTGGTGGTCATTTTTCTAATGGCTTTTTTAGGGAAGGTGGTTCAGATTTGTCTGCCCACCTTTATTCGTTTATCTGTTTCTCTACACGCTTGGCCGTTAGTCCTCGGGTTATGGTCTTGCTGTTCAGCCCCTCTTGTGTCTGCTGCCTAAAATATGAGCTAGGTGACCTGCATTGCTATCTCCCGCAAGAGCGGCCGGATATTACAACAGAGGAGTAATTAAAAGAACATACCAAAGACAGATGTCTCTGGAGCATGCCACTGCACGTTGCAAAGCCGAGGAGCCACACCACAGCTCCTGTATTTATACAAAGCCTTGAAGTTGTCTGTGTCTAACGAAACAAGCCATCTCATGCAGGCTGACCCCAGGCCAGTGGAGCCAAAGCACATGGGAAGCTTATTTGCATTTAAATGGCAAATTGAAAAAATAGTCTAAGATATTTGATAAATATGTTCCAAAATGTCTTTCATTAAATGGAAACCCAAGATGGGTATTTGCATATGGTGAAGGCCTTACAAATCTCCTGTGTTCCTTGGAATAGGTAATAACAAAATAGCCGTGTAACAACAAGCTGGCTACCTAATAAGGCCCCTCATGTACCTCTTCTCACTACTTCAGAGGGGTTCGGACACGGGCTGGGTTACCTCATACTGAATACTTCTCCTCATTCCCTGACTGAGCCCATGGACCACCCAGCTGGGCGTAACTCCAAAGAGAGTGGCCCCAAAGCCTTCTCTCCCTCACGGATTGAGAACTGTGCCTCTCATTTGGTTCTTGGGTTTTCTTTGTTACCTGTGAGCAAATGCAAGCGAACAGGACAGTTTGTCTACCCATTTATACACGTCCAATTGACATTTGTTGCTTAACAACAATGTCATTGTGTGGAAACCCACATAAGGAAATTAGGCTAGTGCAATAAAGGACATAACAGAGTGTTACCTCCAGGCACTCACATTCCAGGGTGGAGACTTTTAAATTACAATCATAATGATGAATAAATACTATCATGGAGCAAAGTGAATCCTTCCTGTCAGATCTGGTAGACAGAGAATATAGTTTTATTTTTTTTTATTATCCCCTTGATTATTTTACTGGAACTCATGTAACAGGGGCCTGGCACATGTTCCCAGTGACTAATATACTAATCCTACTCTCCTCTTCAGCTGTGTGGGATTGTCAATTGAGTCAGGGTTTAAAAATGGGACTCGGGGAGATTTGCTCTAGATCTGTTGACTAATATCAATTAAACCCCAGAACATCACAGACAAATTGAAGATGTCTTTTTCCCCTCTTCTTAAAGACCCAAAGATGCACCTAGCCAATAACCTGTTCCATGTCCTTAATAAAGAACAGGCTAATTAAAAATGGTTTGCTGCCTGAAAATGAATAAATG
The DNA here is from genome assembly GCA_902168425.1 of Peromyscus attwateri. Taxonomy (NCBI): domain Eukaryota; kingdom Metazoa; phylum Chordata; class Mammalia; order Rodentia; family Cricetidae; genus Peromyscus; species Peromyscus attwateri. The sequence continues at coordinate 35,269 of CABHPP010133381.1, forward strand.
AAGAATCATATATTAAAACCAGCAACTTCCTTTGGCAGAAGGAGCTGAATGTGGGCTAGGGGGAATGAAAGAAATAATTGTGAGCTTTTCATCATCCAAGATGACGCATATAAGCAAAGGGCTGTGTCACTCTGACAAGGCACAGGAGGGCAGAGACTCTGGGCAGGGTGGACAACCAGGGTTCGTGTCCGTAATACAGGAGCGAAAAGGAGCAGAGTCTGTGTGTTATGTTTTAAATCCGAAATGCCCCTGGAGGGTCACGCTTGGACTGATGGCTCCCATCGAGGGGCGCTATTCTGGGAGAGCTGTGGAGCCCTAAGGAGGCGGGCCCTAGCTGGCCAATGCAGGCCAATGGGGGTGCGTCTTTGAAGGTTAGCACCTCTCTGGTTTTGCCCTCAGCTTCCTGATTGGTCTTAATGTAAACAGTCCCGCCACCATGAACTGGGTGATGGACTGAGTCCTTCTGAAACTGAGGACCGGAATAATCCTTTCCTCCCAAAGTCCCTAGTGCATTGAGTTTCTTCTTCTCTCTGTCTCTACTGAGCTGTTCACTGTCCGCCACACCGCCTCTAGGCCCCAGGCCCGCGACTGCCGTCTTGAATCTGCCTTCCGTAGGCCTGTGATGTGGGGTTCCTCACCTGATGATGCATTTGTCTCACAGTAAGAAGACAGGGGTGCCTCCTTTGGATTCTGTACAGCCTGGAAATTCAGGACTTCCGTGAAGTTCTGGGGACATGTTGTGCCCTCCGCTGAGACAAAACCTCTCTGCATGCAGGCTCCCTGAAAAAGAAACTCACCATTCTGAGCCCTCAGGCTGGCGACTTCTCCTCCCCTCATGCAGCCCTTAGTGGAAGCATCGCTCTTCATAGACATCTTCCCCGACGGCTCCGTGAGGTCATTGCCCTGGTGGCACTCCCGAACCCTTACTTTTTCCTTTATACCGCTCATATCTTTCTCAGGATCTATTGGAAAACACCATGTCCCCTGTGTGCAGCTCACGGGTCTAAGGAACAGTGAGTAAGCTAGGCTTAGTCTGTCTTAGTTTGGAATACTAGTTGATAGTGCTCATTGAGCAACCTTATGGGGAGTGTGTGCCAGTTCCCACTGCATCCTGCTTTAGATAAGCCCCAGCTTGCTTGTGTACCAAGGCAGGCTGCTGTGTAGAGTCAAGTACAGAACCAGGCCTGGGGGTCGGGGCATGCACACTTTCAAAGTAGAGGCAGGAGGATCTCTTTAAGTTTGAGGTGAGTTCCAGGCTAGCTAGGGCTCCACAGGGAAACCCTGTGTCAAAAACAGAAAAGAATAAAGAGAAACATCACAGAGCCAAGGCTATGAGCCGTGAGTGCGTGTGGGTCTGGGGTGCCTTGTTCACCGACCACTGTTGCCTGTGTGCTCCTAATGTCTCTATGTCTCAGATTCTCCCTTTTAACATTGGTAATAACGGCACTGCCCAGCTCAAGAGGATACTACGTGAGGACTTAATGGTGGCAGGGTACCTAGCATCATACACCTGCAGAGGATTGCAATATCTCCCCCAGACTGATCTGCAAGCCTGCCCATAAGACGGTCTGGCATGGCAGTGGGTACACAGAGAGGGCTAGGGTCTGTCTGGCCAGAATATTCTAGAGCTATGATGCTCTCACCACCACTTTCCTTCTCTTCTTCCCTCCCACCTCCCTAACCCTTACACATCACACAGACTGCTCTCCATTCCAGGGAACCCGCGGTCTCTCCCACTCATCTCTGTGGCTGTCCCAAGCAATGGTGGAAACTGAGGATTTCATTTGTTTATGAATCTATTATGCATTTTCTCCCTCGATAACTTACATCCTCTTTTGGTGTGTCAGGCTTCATTATCCTCCATATTTTTTTCCAAATTAATTTCTGAGGGAAGACACAGCGAAGGCAAAAAGAAATAGTGTGAGTGCACGTGTGAGCTCTGAGGCCTGGGAGTCAGGAAAGCAACAAGAATAGCAGTTAGTGATTATGTGCTGGGCACTAATCGGAGCCCTGAATCACATAAGGAAATGCATTGTCCCTGTGAGCCAGATAGTGGAAAGGCCATGAGATTAGTCCCACTGACCCTTCATCCATGGCTTCGTCCATGGCTCTCCACTTAATATGCACAGACGACCAAGATCTCCTCGCCACAGACTCTAGCTTTGTTTAGTTTTAAATGTTTGGCTTTGATTTATAGAAGGCTTTGTGGCCAGTCATGACGTTGGAATGTCAAAAAGAAAGTGGGTGGGTGGGGTTAAAGTGGGGGGGGGACATGCTATAAAATGAAATGTACGTTTACTGGTAAGAGACGAAGAACATTTGGCATCAGCGGAAAAGCTGAGTCTTTGATGTGGAAAGCAGAAAAGTTCTTTTTGTTTCCATTTGGGTTAGAGAAAGAGATGATCGTTCTGTGATAAGTTCAGTGGGTCCTGAAGCTCAGGGCAATAATTGATGAACCACGAGTTGTCCTGCCCGGAGGATATGGGACTATGAAACACACATGTGCGGACCAGTGTGGGAAGAGAGGCGCCCCACCGCAGGAAAAGCAGACCGGCTTGAATAAGAGTTCCCCTGGCTTTCTGTGAGGCTTTGTTATGTAACAAGGCGACTTACATGTATGAGTGGGGGTGCCGGGGAGGGACAACGGAAACACAGCAGCGGAAGAAAAGAACCTTTTTTTTTTTTTTTTGGTCTCATCCTGTGACATACAGAAGCTATCAGTCTGTATCCACCCTCTTCTGGACAGGGACCGAAAAAGTAAATGCCCTGCCTGAAGTGGGGTAGGGTCCTCAGTTTTAAACAATTTCTCCCTGTTTTGTTTTGTTTTGTTTTAACGCTCACACAATTAATGCCTCTCGCATGTACTCAACAATAGTTGCCTAGCAACCATCAAGCAGTCTATTTAGAAGGCAAAGGGTCTAAAATTGAATGAGGAGCGACTGTGACTCAAGCTGCAGCAGAGATGAGCGGGTTTCTGATACTGCTTTCAAAGCGTAACCCCCACCCCCATCCCCAGCAGCCAAGCAAGGGGCCATCTGGTCTGACACCCATAGAGACACACACAAATGTCCTGTATATCTCGGACACTTGCAAAGAGGAAAATATACACTACCAGAAGGATCTCTGTGTGTCATTTGACCGATATTTTTTTTCCTTCCTTCCAGCAATCTGCTCATGCAAGCCCTAATGGCTATGTGTCTGTGCAGTTAATACCGTTCCCTTGACAGGATCGAGACACGCCTAGAAGATAAACGTGATGATGTGCCTGTGGGGGGGGGGGGGGTTCTAGATTGGGTTAGTTGAGGTGGGATGACCCACCCTAAATGTAGGTGCATCATTCCATGGGCTGGGGTCCTAGACTGTATAAAAAAGAGAATTCATCTCTCTCTGCTTCCTGACTAAGAACGCAATACGACTGGACTGCCTGACTCTCCCGCCACCTTGATGGACTGTACCCTTCAACTGTGACTAGAGGCAAACCCTTCCTTGATTCCTTAATATCCTTTCATCCAACGAGGGGAAAAGTCACTCACAAAGGAGCTAGTAATGTTCTAGAAATCTCCTGAGATTGATGAGGCAGCTTCTCTGGGTAGGTTTAGGATCTTGCAACCTTGAGCTCACTAGGGAAAGAACATAAGTTCATCAGCGCGTCCTCATCCCTGTGGGAAAGTGTCTACTCACTGAGGGGCTCTCATAGCCATATCTTGATCAGCAGCCATAAACTCAGGTGAGCAAAGATACTGAACAGAAGAGGAGCAGGAAGAGGAAGAGGAAGAGGGAGGAAGAGGAGGATAGAGGAGGAGGGGAAGGGTGCCTGTCACCAAGCCTGAAGACTTGAGTTTGAGAACCCACCTAGCAGAAGGAGAAAATTGATTCCCACAGGTTATCATCTGATCTCCATTGGTGCCATGGCAATGTGAGCCCACCCCCAATAAAAAAAATAAGTGTGATTTAAAAAAAAAAAAATTCTAAAAGAGTATGCGCCCAGAATAACACATTTGTGAGTCTTTAAGAAAAGCCACTATTCTCATAGTTTTCAATTACCATTGGTGTGTGTGTGTGTGTGTGTGTGTGTGTGTGTGTGTGTGTGTGTGTGTAGGTCAGAAAGGGAGTGACCTAAAGTGCTTTCCTCTCAACCTTGCTTGTAATTAGACTTGCTGCCTTAGCTCTGCAGATCTGCCTGTCTCCACCCACCTGCACCGAGCGACACCATGGTTACAGATGTGGGCCTCAATACCCAGCTTCCACATGGATGCTGAGGAATCCACTCAGGTTTTCATGTTTTTGTGGCAAGCACTTTACCAACTGAACCGTTCCCCCAGCCCCTCCACTGACATTCTGCATTTCGTTGTGCAAAACGAAGTAGCCCGCGAGACCATACTTGGTCCATGAATCCCCTTCTTATCCAATGAACTTGTCATTTCCCAGACATCAGGACTGAGGCCTGGTGAGCAGGGAATGCTTAATCAAAATCAAAGAAAAACAAAACAAAACAAGGCCTTAAAGTCAAGAACTGCATTAACGATGCTGTTTTATCACCAGCTGTAATAGCACAGTCAGCTCTAGGCTGCCAGTCTGGTAGACTGAAAACTGGAGCTTAGCAACAGAGTTGAGCCTTGGATTGGCGAGCAGAAATAAAGGCCCTTCCTTCCTTTTCTGCCACGTGACTTGTCCTGACTTGTAAAGAGGTTGGTTTTGTGTTCTTCTCTTTTGCCGCATACAAGCCAATGATCTGACTCACCGGAATGTTCTAGAGAAAGATCCCAGAGAACTTCGACCCTTAACCAAAGCTCAGCCTTCTTGAATGACCTGCCTTGGCTAAGACTGCTGCAGCCAACAGGTTGTCTCTCTCTTCTGGGCTCACTCTAATCACGCCTGTCAGATTTGTTGTCTGTTTATTGGGCTCCTGCTCTGCTCAGAGCCTTCTGCATGGTGATTCTAGGTGGAGAGGATTCCTCCCCGATGTAGTCTTTGGTAGGCAATGCTTACCTATGTGGTCATTCTCGTCTCTCACCAGACACACATTCTCACCTTTTATCAGCCCAGTCACTAGAGGTCCTATTTTGTAGACAGCCTCACATCACGGCTTCCAGAAAGGCATGCTGATGTTCGTATCAAATGATACCGTGCCTCCGTGTGCTTCTTTTTACTCCCTGTACTCTGCAAGGTGCTGAACTCTGCTGAGGGATCAGGGGTCTCCGGGTCATCCATACCTCTCTCTTTAGCCAACCCTTGGCTTCTAAACTGCTCCCTGGGACGTGCTACTTCCAATGCGTCTCTGCATATCCCTGTGATAGTGATGACCTCTGCCATGCACTGGAGCCTTGAGTCCCTGGCACGCTGTCCAGTATTGCTTCACTCATGTTCTTTCTACATCCTAATCTGGGAGGATAGCACAACCGAGCCTTCCTTTCAGTAAACGGGTACACTTCTCCCAGAGAGAGCCGAGAAGTTGCTCACGATTGTGCAGTTGCCATCTACACGGTGAATGGAGAGCCAGTGGCACTCAGAGCTGTCCCCTCCCTGCTTTCTTGTGAGACTTGGGTAGCCAATAGCAATCTTACCAACTTCACCAGTGGGAGACACATGAATGAAAAGATCACACACACACACACACACACACACACACACACACACACACCTTTTCATACCCTTTTTTTTTTTTTCCAGAAGCTGACCCCAAAGGGGATTTTAAATAAGGATTTTAAAAAATAAAGGGGACGGGTACTGAGCGAGCTATATTTAATTTCAGGAAAGTGTCCCTTGCTTGTGAACATAATCAGATTACTGCCACCTCGAGTGTGTATGTGTGTGTGTGTGTGTGTGTGTGTGTGTGTGTGTGTTTTCATAAAATGGGTGTAGCCGTTTCTTATTATAAAATTAAGATAGCGTGGAACACACCTGGGATGGGTGCCAGATGAGGCAGACAATGAACGGTTATGTAAGGTTTGGGCATAGCGTGGGACAGAACACAGGCTCACTGTATTTTCTCCTCCATTGTCTGCTCTTCGCTAATGTTTCCTTTTCAATGTGATTGCCTCTCAGTTTAATAGTGCTTGCCACGCTTTACAGAGCCAGACGCAACTTAGTTACAGCCCCTTCTCTACTAAAAATACTGCCTGTATATATCCAACCGCAGCCCGACATGTTTAGCTAATGGGTTACTCAGGAGCTGTGCGCTTATATAATTAAGCGATGTATGTAATTTCGTGTTAACACATTTGCAATGTGTGTTTCTCTGGTGATTGCAATGCTTTATTCCATGTAAAGCGTGACATTTTAATTCCCGCTGAACAGTTTTCTACCTTGATTCGCCTTGTTTTTGTGACAGGGGATTATTTTGCAATCAAGATAAAAGCATTATTTGGGAAATTTCTAGACTATCCCATTACGGGGAACTTTTGACTACAGATTAGTCTCCTGTTCTATGGATCATTGTTTTAAAAATCTTTATTGGAATTTCAATTTCATCTCTGTGTTATCAGTGTGCCCAGATTGACATCTGCAGGAACATTTTGGGTTTTTTTGTTTGTTTGTTTGTTTTACTCAACTTTGTAGAGGTGGAGGTCTTTGAAAGCCCCACACAGTATGACATCTCCCCCACAAACACATTTCCTTTTCTCTTAAGTGCCCTGGCTTTCCTAGGCGAGAGGCTCCCTAGACCAGCGGGCATCTCTGTAGGTGCTGCACACACTTCCCCCTGATGAATGGGGGTCCTGACTGAGGGAAGTTGTAGGCACAAAGGTGAGCTGCCAAGGGAGGCCTGCCACTTCCCTCTCTTTAGAGGTGTCTGTTTTCCCCAGCGGAGTCAGCAATCCGGGCAATTTAACAAAGACATACCGTGCCGGGGGCTGAGCGACGGTTGCGTGGTAAAGAGCACTTATTGCTCTTGCAGAGAACCTGTGTTCAAATCCCAGCACCCGTGACTGACTAACAACCACCTGTAACTCCAGCTCCAGAGGGTCTGATGCCCTCTTCTGGCCTCTGAGGGCACCCCACACACACCACGCGTACATCCACACGTACACATAAATGCAAATTTTTAAATCTTTTTGTAAAGGATTTACTGAAGCTCATATTAAGTGTCACGCACTGGTTTCAAAACGTGATACAAAGTTACGTGTTCCATAACCTTTTATTAAGTACCTACTGTAAAGGTGCCTTGCTGATCAGGACAGACATCGTCTCTTTAAGTGTCCGCTGAGACAGACAATATGTGATAGGTAGAAACCTGAGGGAGGTGGACAAGGTCACCCCACGCAGCTGGAGAAGAGCCAGGGTAGGGCCTGGTCACTAGTATGCCCTGTTTTTAAACTGATCTCTGGAGATCTAAACTCAGGTCCTCAAGCTTGTTCAGCAAACACTTTACAAACTGAATCATCTCCCCACCTCTCAAGCTGTGGAATTCCATCCCTCTGTAAATGACCCAGAAGAACTCTGCAAGTCACAGAGCCTTGGATACACCAGCTCCTTGCTGTGGTCTTGGGTTTCAATCCAGTTGATCTGCCAAGCACGGATCCCCACATTTCATGTTTTATCAAGTCTCTCTGGCTCTGCATTTTAGAGCACCGTCTACAAGAACCCTCAAACCTAGAACGCTTGGAGCCTTGGAATGATCCTAGAATACTGGCAGCCCGGAACAAGTCATTCAGACCTGTAGCCATGTCTCCAGGGATGACACCTAGAAGCTCTGTCTTGTGGCCAGGCCCGCCCCCACCCCCACTTCCTGGAGCCTGAGGCAACGCTTAATAATGCCAAAAGAATGTTTTCAAACTGTCCTCCTGTTGGTCCCAAAGAATGAGAGCCCTCACATGGTTCTGGTTCGAGACCTAGGCCGGAAGTCCAGTTGTAAATTTAATCAGAGCCTCTGTGAAGGCTTGTTGCCCTACTTCCCCGGATTTAAAGCTGTTCAGTTTTCCCATCTGCAAAATCAGCAGAGGACACCTCCCTCCCCAGACGTGTCCATCTTTCTTCCACACAGGGTTGTTATTCTACTGGGGGCAAAATATCATATTTCCTACCATAATAGGAATTAAACAAAAGCCCTTTGAACGCAAGTCCTGTGTGTAAGCGCCTGTGCTTAAAAGTAGATGCACATCAGAGGCCAGCAAATACCACCCCTCCTCTATTATTATTTTTTTTTTAAGCTAAACAAGGCTAGCTAAAGAATTCATTTTGGTATTTAAAAAAAAAGGACATGAAAGAAAGGACATTTTCAGCTCGCACAACAGCACACACAAAAATAAGAGCGATCATCTTTTGCTGAAGAAGGCACAGCTGTTTAATTTTATAGTAAAGTTACTTTAAGGACTTTGATAATTTAAAGACCATAAAAAAAAAAATCCAAACAACTGTTGCTGCAGAACTGGACTAGAGGCCAAGTCAAGATAAATCTGTTCCTAAAATCATTTTGGAATCACAGAGCATTTGGGTTCTTGCTGGGCAGAGAAGTGGTTTTATTTAAAAAGACTGGAGAGCTGGTGCATTTGCTGGTAATCGGAGGAGAGAGGGTTTGGTTGTTATGTTCTGGGCTCTACAGCCTCGGCTACCCCGGCTTCTCTTTCAGCTGCTCAGTTTGTTTTAATAACAAGTTTGTTTGCTGGGGGGGGGGGGGCAGGCCTATTCAGCAGGAAACCGTCCAAAATCATACAGCAGAAATTAAAAAATCAAATTAAACACCAAATTGCATAACTGATTATTGAGTGTGGAATTCAGATTTTAGAAAGTATTATTGTTGTTGTTGTTGTTGTTGTTGTTTTAGAGGGCATGGAATGATACAGTTTATCCTTTTGCTTTGTCTTAGAAATTCCAAGTTTCTCTATACTGCCTATTGTTAGAAACAAATGAACTGGCCTTTACTTTTTTTTTAATGGTTTTTCTTCCATATTAGGGAGTTATTCAGACATCTTTTGTTGGTTCCTGTAATTCCAAGCCAGTTGGAGTATCAGCCTATTTTTGGCTATGAAGGAACCTTTAAAATGTGGGCATGATTTTTTTTAAGGCTATAAAACTCATTAAACTCAACTGGCTACAAAAATCTAACAGCTATGGCCATCGATACAGTGACTTCATTATGTCCCAGGAATACATTGTTCTAACTTCCACACAGCAAGCCCCACTGTTCTCACCCCGCAACGCCTGACACCATGAAGGAGGCCTAGTAAAAGTAAATGATAATGCATATAAAACAGCCCAAAGTGGTGGTTCGCACCTGCTTCCCTCCGAGATCAATGCTCTACCTGTATTTGATTATAAACTTTCTTGTTCTCTGGGTTTTTGTGGTCGTGCCGCTGCATCACACGGATTGACCACAAGAGGGCGATGGAGAGTTTGCTTAAGGCTAACAAAGCCAGAAATGGTTCTAATAACAAGCTAAGTGTTTTTAAGGATTGCTAAGGATTTATTTTTCTGCCTTTCGATTGCCACACTTGCAGCCTCTGGGTTTCCCGAACAGCGAATAATCCAAATAAATTTCTTCTGAGAGGAAATACAGACAGACTGATAGAGACAAGGACTTTTGCCCAAATAAGGAGACTTTTTTTTTTTTATGGCGACCCCATGTGTTAGATAACCATCTACTGACAGTTGGTCCTGAGTTTATAAGGCTGGATGCTGAAATATGCATACCATGTGCTGTAAAAAGAGTTTGGGGGACAAGCACAAATACTTCTGCAGTTAGATATCACAAGCATACAGATGGGGTGCCTCACAGGAGGAAGGTTGAACCCACCAAAAAATGTCACTAAAAACTATTACCTTATAAGTATCCTACAGTGAAATGGGCATTATCCGTTGTGTGTTTTGTTGATGCTGTACTGGTCTTGGTCTTTAGCCCTCTGCATATTAAGTGTCTTAGATGCTGTAACAGAAGCTCTCGCTGTCTGAGAAAAGAAAAATATTTCCTGGATTTATTTCCATTGCGTCCATTAGTATTCCGGTGTGTTATAATTGGGGTCATTTTTAAAATAGAAGGAGGGGGTTCATTCCAGGAGAGGGCGTAGCTTTTTATTGGCTCCTTATATTTAGAGGTTGGTTGGTAGCTAGCTACTGTTCTGTGCGGCTGCTGTCATGGAAGCCTAAAGCTGAGGGCCCAGGGAGAGCAGACACTTACTTCAGACCCGGTGACTGGTTATATGGAAGGAGCAGATAGTAGGCTAGCCTGGTGTTGGGCGACCACTATCAGAGCAGTGGCCTATGGTATTTTTTCTCTATTTTTATTTTTTGTTAAGCGTATGTGGACACACACGTGTTGTGGGCACAAAGGCAGAGGTCAGAGAACAACTTTATAGAATTGGATCTCTCCACAGAGCTTTATTCCAGGAATCAAACTTAGGTCGCCGGGCTTGCATGGCAAGGACCCTGTCCTTAGCCACCTGGTCTTCTTTCTGTGGCCCTTTTGACGTGAAGGACGATTAGGGGAATCTCTCATCTCCTCTTTGGTTCCCAGAATTGAAACCTCCTTGTTTTGTCCAACTTCGCTGGGCTTATTGGCAGTGCATCATGTGAAACTGTGGGACCTGAGGCAGCTGAGCCATGCCAAGAAGGTCATGTTCTTGCCTTGAGGGCTGACTATATCTGACCCCTCTACTTACTTTCAAACAAAATCTCTAAAAGGCAAACACAGTTGGACTGAAAACTTATTCAGCAATTTGTGGTCAGGAAACTTCTACTTAGGATTAGCCAAAATCACTCAAGTTCTATTTTCTCATATCGCATCTGCACTGAATGATTAAAAAGGCTTCCATTCTACCCAACTTAGGTTGTCAACACATGAAAACAGTTCATGAGGAGTCAGCCCCTTCCTCCTTCTCCCTCTCCCTCCCTCCCCCCATTCTCAATCTGTTTTCACTTGATACCTTAGTTAAGGAACTTTGTGTGCTCACAACCTCATCAGGGCATTTCCTAGCCATGAGCCAATAATTACCAGTTTTGAAATTTGCAACTAGTTCAGCATCAGCAAATTTTGGGTTACTAATGTCTGTCCAGGACTGTCCTGTTACAGCAAATATACCTCTCCATTTTACCAGAACTTTGAGTTGTGATGTTGCCAATTGTTCCAGCTTTCAGATGTTGATCTGGTTTGCTTGCCTTTTTGAGTCATGTCCAAGGACACATCTATGATCTTAACATTGTATTGTTGTCCAAACCAGCATCACCCATGCAGAAGATAACACAAGCCATCTGCCATTTAAAAAGGAAAACATGGAATTGATTTTAATGATATATCTTATTCAATCCATTATAGCCAAAATATTGTTATCATCCCAATATGTACTTGATTTAAAATGCTGTCCGTGAGATCATTTGTTTTCTGACCCACATGTTGAAAACCAATGTGCGTTTTATACAAAAATATACCTCAACTTGGGCTTGGCATTTCAAGGGCTCTGGAGACACCTGTGGTTGACTGTATTGGATGCAGCAACTTGAAACAGTGAGAGGAATGTTTTCCCTTCCACTGACAAGGTGAAGCTTCACCCTCTTCGATGGTGATGATGATGGTG
>CABHPP010133382.1:0-37766 GCA_902168425.1 Peromyscus attwateri
AAAACGACTGATATAGGGGAAATACGGGGGGAAAAATGGCATCTAATTAACAGAAAGCGTGTCCACTACTATTCCTTTTCTTATAGCTTTTCTCAAGACCTAAGGTAGAAACCATGGATTGTAAGACTTCTGGGCAAAGATGGCAATTAAAAAAAAAATCCTCTACAAGACTCTGTGAATAAAAAACATTTGAGTAGCAAAGTGTACACTGTATACCTAAGATACAGGGGAAAAAGCAATGGGACAGCTGAAAAGATGGAGAAACAGACTCTGCAGAGAAAAGCAAGCAGCAGCCCACAACCCCACTCCTGACCCTCTGGAAGGAGGAGAAGCCAGTGCCAAGACCACAAGGTAGACCAGTAGTCCCTGGTGAGAACAGACCATCAGTCCTCACTATAAGACAAGCACATGATTCTCATGAGCCTTTAATCTAGTGGGGGAATTTGGTAAGCCATAACTCCTGCATGACAGTCCAGTTTTAAAGGATGCAGCCATTTTGTTGCCACTGATACCTCAGAGTACTACGGCCAGGTGCCATTTTGATGTGACTGACATGTGGCAGAGCCTGCAAGGTAGAGAGAGACATGGCTGAAGCAGAGAGGATGGACATGAGTGAGAAGGAATCAGGATGGAGTGAGAAGGAATCAGGATGGCAGGGGCGGGGCATGACAAGAGCTATGGATTTCATGATTAGTGTGATGGTAAGCCATCAGCAACAGGAGAATGCCCAAGCTAATGTTTTGTGTTTTTCATTTACTTGTCTATAAGATAGAAAACAAATGGAGGGAGGACATTCACAAATTATTAGAATAATTTGGTGGAGAAATAGTCACAGCTTAGAGGAAAGTTAGCCATTTGAGGAATGAGAAGATCCAGCCGTTGTTTCAGAGTTAACACAGAGAAATTTCTGGCACATTCAAGGTGAGCACGCTGGATCAGAGGAAGCCGTCGTTGGTGCTATCTGCTTCTGAATGTTGTCTGACATCATAGGAAGACTTTTTAAAAGTCTCTTAGTAAAACCTCCCAATTTTGGTGATAAATATCCTTCCAGTTGTGGCTCAATTTTTAAAAGGTTAGCCTAGAACAAATGCAATTGAAAGTTTGCTCAAATCATTGCGCTGGAACTCACTTGGAAGAGAAACGCAAACACCCTAAACAACATCTGCCTCAGTCACTATTCTACTGCTGTGACGAGGCTCCGTGACCAAGGCAACTTATAAAAGAAAGTGTTTCACTGGAGGCTTGCTTACAGTTTCAGGGGTTGGCCCATGATCACCATGGAGAGGAGCGTGACGGGAGGCAGTCACGGCGCCGGAGCAGTAGCTGAGACCTTACATCTTATAAGAAACTTGGAGACAGAGAAAGCAAGCTGGGCGTGGCGTAGGCTTTTTAAAACCTCCAGGCACACCCCCAGTGACACAACTCCTCCAAGGTCATTATCCCCCAAAAACAGTTCCAACAACTAGGGAACCAAGCATCCAAACACACAAGTCTATGGGAGTTATTCTCATTCAAACCACAACATCATCAGCTTATCCAAAAAATGACAATTCCATATACCACAAAGCTGTTCCCTGCTGCATCTCTCCACATCTGGAGACCAAGCACAGAAGCATTAACTTTGGTTTGGCCATGAAGAAGGTGCAGTTCCCACACAGACAGGCTCACTGCTCAGCCCCTCGTGCTGTGGGAGGTTGGCAAATCACTGATAAATGGCCTGAGGAGTCGACTCGTGGCACCAGATTGTAGAGGAAAACACTTTAGGCAGCCAGTCGGTAACTTTTTCTACTTAGTGACTTTGACCTTCTGTGAAAAGACATACACGATCAATACCTTCCCTTCTCCCTAGTGGCTCTGCTGTGCTGGTGCCGTGTCTCCTAATCTAACCTTTGTTCGTCTGTCTTTCCCTGCTCTCTCCCTCCTCTGTACCACAGTCTGGATTTTGGAGATGCACAGCTTTCTCTTTGTATGTTTCACACTATGTCCCCCCCCATTTTCTGATACAAAAGCCTTGTATAAGTGGTCATCCCACTTCTCAGAGAAACTTACCCACCCAAACACAGTGCATTGACTTCTTTGTAGGAAGACCGAGGAACGCCCTTCCTAGCAGGTCTCGCCTGGAAATGGAACAGCTCATTTAGCACAAGCCAGGGGTACGTGTATTTCTCCCCATTCACATTGCCTCTCCGTTTTATCCATAAACACCTAATAGTATACGTGGGACATAGCCGACATCTTTTTCCCTTTCAGAATCCCATGCTGCATCAAAAAATGTAGAAGAGGGTCTTCAAATCAGATAAACCTGCTTCAACAAGGGTCAACTATGTTCATAAAACATTTCTTCACATGTCTCTGATACCATTTTCTCATCCTTAAAATGAGGCTGTGGGTGTGGGTGTGGGTGTGGGTGTGTTTGCGCACATGCATGTGTGTGTATGTGTGCAAGTATGGGTGTGTGTGTTTGTGTTCGAGCATGGGTGTGTGTGTTAGCTTTATATCACCACAACAAATATGAGAAGCAACTGTCTTGCAAGGAGATAAGGTTTATCTCTATCATAGTATCAGTGGTTTCAGTTCCTGGCCAACTGAGTCAACTGCATTTGGGCCTGTAGCCAGGCTACTTGTCACAGTGTGAGTACACGGCAGAACGAAGTCACTTACCTCATGCCCACGATGCAGAAGAAAGAGAAAGTAGAAGGAGCTGCTATCGAATTATCCCCTTCAAGTGTACACCCATTTGACGTGAAAATCACCACCAGACCTAAAGGCTACATCAGCTCTCCATAACCACTGTCCTGGAAACTAAGCCTTTCACCCATGCTTTGTAGGGCTGGGGAGATGGTCCCGAGGGTAAGACTGATTAATATAAAAGCATGAGGGCCTGGATTTGATTGACTGATAAAGCAGAACACCCACTATCCGTCTCTGGCTTTCATATGCATGGCCATGCACCTACTACACACATACGCATACACAAACACACAAGCACACGCCACACACACACACACACACACACACACACACACACACACACACACACCACACACACACACACGAAGCCACAGGCCGCTGGGGACAAATATTAGCAGTGTAATACTATAGCTACCTCATATTCATAGACCAAGCATAGAGTTATGAGACTGATTGGATAACAATGGCGATGAAGATGATGATATTACTGACTAAAGGAGAAAAACACAAAGACAGAAGATTTATAATATTCATGTTTTTATTGAAGCTCAAGATATCTTATTTCCATAATATTATCATAAATATTATTTTTCTTATACTCAAATAGCAATATCAGATAGTTTCTATAAATAAATCTATATTAATAAACTGGCATAAATAAAATGCATACTTATAATAAATAAACTTACATAAAATATTGATTATGGAAATGGAGTTACATAGGCTTTTTTTTAAAGAAATGAGAAGTTATCCCTTTCATTTTTAAAATACAATTTTTTTAAAAAACACATTATTTTTCTCTTGTATCATCAGTTACAATAAAATATTATCAATGAATCTTTGTGGTTAGAAAGTCTACATCTGGTCTTATGGACAACATGACATTGGCTTTCTTTTTCAACTGAGCCGGGTTTCGTGTAGAATCTTCTAATGTTGGTGGGGTTTAGCTTCTCGCTTTCCTTTATGAAAAAAGTCCTTTCCGGAATCTTATCATTGTTTTTAACAGGCAGGAAGGGCCCGTTGTACATTTTCCAGCTTCTCTCGCTCAGGCACAAGCATTTTTCAGGAAAAAAAACAGCAGGTTCAGCTCCCCGATGACTTTGATCTTTCCACCCTCTCCAAGCTGAGAAAACAAGAGCATGGGCTGATTTGGGGACCTGTGTGGTTTTCTAAGGAGGAACTGAAAGCATGGTTTGTACCAAAACCAAGTGTCAGCCTTCTCTAAAAGATTAATAACCAACAATAATGCACTTCTAGCATGAGCAGAATGTGGTTTGCCAAAGACCTCAAAAATCGTGCCTTTCTGAACTTTCATGCACAGGCATTCCATATTACTTGCATTTCTCACTAACAAAGTTGTTGATGGATGTGCTAATCAGCCTTCTTGAACCTTGCACAATGCACACATAGATAAAATCATCCTACTGTATCCTGCAAATTACACAATTGTTTGCCAATTAAACATAGATGTTAGTGGGGGGTTGGAGAAAAGATTTGCTCAGCTCCTAGCCATACTGGACAGCAGGAAGCCATACTGAGACCTGAAGATGTTAAGTGCTACCCTGCCAAGGCTTGTCCTGCCACATAGCCCTACACCTGTCCATGACCCATTACTGATGACCGCTCAACTCGAACAGCCTTGACTCAAAGACCCACATATGTACCCACATAGTTGGACTTTGTCTGCGCTCACCTTCGTAAGAGGAGAAACACAGTAGACAAAGCAGGTTTTCGTTTTGGTCAAGAGGGTGTCAAGCATATCTGTTCCACAGCTTTAACTAGTAAAACCCCAGATAGGAATCATATGAACATTCCTTTGTTCCTCCTACACCCAAGTGTGATAAGGGTGAAACTCTTAAGAGCAATGGGGGGCAAAAACCTGAATTCAAGTGCAAAGCACATCCCTCTGAAATCCACCTAATCCGTTATCCTGGTTCTAGATTGTTCCAAGAAAAATCCTCTCTTGGCGGCCCTCTACATTTTGTTCTCTTCTCCCTTCTTGATTCTTCCCATGTTTTCTTCCCAGACTTCCTTTCTTATGATGCTAAACATGTTATTTTTGTATCATCAAGACTCCCAAATCTACGAAATCTTATGGCTTATCTTACCCCATTCTGCCATCCATTCTACTCCATGAGCCCACCCTCTGCTGTCCCTACTAAGCACCTGCCACGGCCCCCTTCTGGTGCCAGGCAGTCCTGACCAGTTAGTTCCCTCTGGCTACCAGCTTTCTGTGAGTAACATTCCTTCCCCCCATTGCTGGTGCTTTCTAGAGCCACAGGTTCGAGCCTAATCACTCTCCCACGTGGCAGCTTGGTGCAAAAGTTGAAACTGATTGAAAGTGGAATACAGGTTCTAAAAAAAAAAATGTTTTATGCAGAGATCATGTCTCCTGTGAGATCTTCCTCGCACACTTCACCTTTCCAAAGACACCAAAGTAGATGAACAACAATAACTTTTTAAACAAGCGTCTGAAATGTGCATACATCTTTGGCATGCTAACACCCAAACCTGTGTATCGATGTCATAAACGCTCTATCAAGAGAACCCTCACAGCACTGAATACTTTAATACTCAACTGAGTATTAAACAGTGAGCCTTTAATACTCAAAGGAAGAAACCAGTTTTGTTTAACAAACTATGCTCAAGAAGAAAATGTTTAGGTTAGGTAGAAGAAGGAGATCAGGCTAGGCATAGTGCTGGTAATTCCTTCAACTGGAGCCTTTGTGTTTCTGAGTTTTTCATGGCAGCCACCTGCAAAGAGCCTCCATTTCGCTGCTGACAATTATACCTCTGGCTTTAGGGTGAGTCACACTTGCTGACCTGAGTCTCCCGCTACTGTTCTTTCCCCCAAAGAGGCCACATGACGATGCTGATCACTGTAAAGTCATACACTAGCTCACAGTAGATAAGTGCTCACTAGTGGCTTGTTGGGGGTGTGAGGGGAAAAAACTAAAAAAATGAAAGTAAAAACTAAGAAAAGAATTTCCAACTCATACTTCCATTTCACTATAATAAATTCACCACTAATAGTTTTACTCTATTGAAACCATGTAAAAATAAATTGGAAGGTTATGCACTCTTGGGTTTAATCTTAACTCAGTCGCTATCAGGAACTACATTATAATTCCGATTATAGCTATTACTATCAGTGATTCCAAATATTCATCCTATATGCAAGTCCAGCTCTTTTGTGACTGTTCTGGGTTGATTTTTTGCCACATTTTAGAGCATCAGTTTAATGACCTCAAAAAATCACATCAAGTAAGTCTGCACCTAGCTTTCTGGTTTTCAATGTGTGTTTCTTCAGATTCTATGAATCAGTAGGAAGCGAGACTTTCCCAAAGAATTAATCATGCTAAAATAATTACAAATGGCTGCTGGGTAAGTGCTGAGTTGGGACTCAGGAGTTCTGTCTTCCAGCATTGGCTCTGCCGCCCACCACCCTCAGAGCACAGGCTAATGATACCAGCTGAGCTAAGTTTTCTGCTAGCTCTAGAATTTATGACTTACAGATTTAGAAACAGGCTGAGTGATGTATGGGCCCAGCGAGATGCACATGCAGCTAAGCAAATAATGGATCAGATAGTAGAAGAATCAAGTAAAATGTTACCCAAAAAAGTTGAGAAAGGGGAGAAAAAGAAAGCTATGCTTCTCCTGTTAAATGGCGTATATCACATATCAGTAGTACCTTTTTTACAGTATCCTTCACTGTCTGTACATTCTTCTGGATGCGCCGGCCATCACCGCTGATGCGCTGCAAAATAAAACAGAATTCACTAACAGAATCTTGTCGCGTTGCAGCCTATACCTCAGTGCATCTGAGGCACATGACCATTCACCTGGAATAGAGGCATTCAGTAATTTTTGCCCACAGTGACCTAGATTTCACTGGTGACCTAGATTCTCTGAGCTCTTTTGTTCTCTGGGACACTGAAATCCAGGTACCCCCCCCCTTACAGAAGAGCTGTCCTCATCTTTGGGGAGTCCTACTGAGGTTTCCACCAGCGGCCAGAATGGTAGAAACGAAACCTCACCTGAACCTCATCAAAGGTGGGAGCCAAGCGCAAGAAATGAGCATGAAGCTCCTTACGTGAAAAGTGGGTCCTCCCAGTAAATGCTAGGTCTCCCTCAATCTGCCCACTCCTCGTGGACATGGTTCACAGTTTGGGGTGTCTGGAGGTATCAAGCTTATACACTGATGTTTCTCAACTTCCAGTCCCAACAAAAAGGAGTGCGCTTTGCACACCCCCAACCCTGAGACCTTCCCCACCCTGAGACCCTCCCATCTCCCTCTTCTCCTTCCATTTTTTGCTCTGTGCTAAAGCAATTGTTACTGATTTCAAGTGGCCTCTGATGTTACTGAGACCCTCCTCGCTTCACTGCCAGCCTCACTGCTCGGGTTGGGAATGAGAGAAGGGAGGGCCACAGGCTCTAACTGGAATAGGAGAGGAGGGCAGAAGATGAGAGGAGACGGATGGAGTCAAGAGAAAAACTCACACAGAGGCTGAGCTGGTTGCTTAGCTTGGTCAGGAAGGACACCACCTCCTGCATGTGGGGCTGGAATCTGTCTGACTGGAGGGACTGCACTTCTTCAAGGGTAAAGTTGAGTACCTCCTTCATCACGTAGCATCGATCCTGCACCTGAAGGTAGAAAGGAAGCATCAGGGGTCATATTACAGGACATCCCAGAGGACCCATCAACTACGGCAGCTAACCACGAGTTGGATACTCTCCCTGCTCATCACTATGAGAACTTACTTTGACTCCCCGGTACAGCTCATTCCCAATGAGCCGGACATCTGTGTTGTTATCTGCAAGGCTAGCCTGGAAGAGAGAAAAGTCTAAGTGCCTGGTTGATGAGGAAGTGGAAGAAAAGCCTATAATTAAAGATGTATGCTCCCATAGGGTCTAATGACCAGCCACTCAACGTGTAAGTTCAGAACAGTGCACAGAGAAGTGAAAAGTCAGTAATAGATGACTTTCCAATGGCTGCTCTGTGGATAAAATACAGTGTATGCATCCTGAAGACCAAATAGAAAAGAGTTCTGTTTAAGATCAGGTCCTCAAAGAGTCTCTAAAGATACATAGAAAGTCTCTACCTATGCAGATAAAGTGTAGCTAAAGAGCTCACAAGGGCTTCAAAGAAAATGGCCAGGGCTCCTTGAGTCCCAAGTAGACATGAAGAGAAAGTGAGATGCCTGTGTACCTCCTCAGCCAGCATGAAGGTGCGGTTGGTGAAGTATGGCCGCTGGAAGTCGGACGCGTCAATCTTGCAGTGGGAAGTGATGGGCAGCGCCGCTGCCTCCTGGGCCCGCAGGGCAATGAGAAGCAGGCAGCTGATGGCCAATGTCCCCATAAGGGAAAAGCTCATAGATTTCTGCAGGAAGGCCATCACAGACAACTCAAATGTGAACAGTTGATAACCGAGAAAGAAGAACCTGTTATCGAGAGAGCAAGAGGCAGAAACATGAGGGAAACAAGTTAGCCAGGATAGCATCCCACCAAACAGATCAGTTCATTGCCTCCGTGTGGACACTTACCTGCTTTGGTGGCTCTGCTTGTGATGGGTGAGGCAGAAGTTGCTGCTTTTATAGCCCTCGGGACACCCGATTTTTTTGGTATTCTGAACCATATGACATCAGACATTATCTAATTTCCAGTTCTGTCTTCTGAGAACTCCCTAACCACCTAGGAGGCCACAGAAAGCCACCTCCTAGCCTTCCCACCTTGAGATGTGAAGGCTTTCCTAAAACGTCACTATGCGAGCCCAGAAGGTGCTTTTGCAGACAAATCCCAGAAGTCTTCTAAACTCTACATGTTTTTTCAAAGAAAACAATTGCTTTGTCGTCGTAGATTCTGATTGAGTATAGTAGCCTTTGATCTCCTGTAGCAACTGAGTCAGCGTTTTGGTCACGGACTTGCTTTCCTCCCAACATCATAGATTATTATCTCTTTAGAAGTGACCAGAAATAAAAGACCCGTGCCCTATATTCTGTGCTTTCAAATAAGCAATAACAAAAACTTGGAGATTAGTTCAATAGTTAAAATAATTTTATCTCATTTTTTAAAGTATACAGAATGCTAAAACTACAACTAGTTTTTAAAAATAACAATGTTGGCTAATATAACCACTTTCTCACAGGTCCCAGTCCCACAGAATGTTCTCAGACAGAGACTATTTTTGAGTGATCCAACAATTATGGCAAGTGAAAATATAAAGATTTACTCATAAAATCATAACCAGGATCAATTTAAGTTTGGAAATATTGGTAGTGAGCAATCCAGTCAACATTTTTAACAGAGACTTTTAATAAACTAGTACTATATGTACTCTAATTCATTCTGAAATTTCATTTGTGTGCACACAAGCCTCAAAATATTATTTTTAAATGATCTGACAATAATTTGTATTATACAGGTAGATACCTGAAGAAGAAAATACAGGGATTGCAGGTTGACTTGAATTCACTGTGAGTACATTTAATCCCAAATAACACTTTACAACTAGACTCAAAAATTCTTTCCCAAGGAAGTGAGCAGAGCGGAAGAAAAGCTATCATTGGGCAAGTGTCTACAGTAGAGGGAGAAATGTGAAGTAATGAAAATCACATCGATGAGACTTTTCTCCTGCCAGCTCATTGAGATCGAAAGTGTCAAAGAGTAGAAGAAAGGACCCAAATGATGGTGGAATCTTGATCTCTTGAGAAGTGCCAGCCTGAAGAGCCAAAACAGGATGAGGACTTTAGCATTTTGACATTGCTGTAGGAGACAGATTCCAAGGGAGGGTGACAGTGAACGAAGCCACATGACCTCACTCATAAGTGGAATATAAAAAACACTAAACGTGGGGCTGGAGAGACGCCTCGGTGATGAAGAGCACTTGCTATTCTTTCAGAGAAATGGGATTTGATTCTCAGCACCCACAGGGTGGCCCACAGCTATCTGTAACTCCTCTTCCAGGAGATATGACGTCCTTTCCTGGCCTCCACAGGCATCGGGCAGTGTGTGGCGCACAGACATACATGCAAGCGAAACACCCATACGCATAGACTGATAATTTAAATTGTTTAGTAAAAAAGTTAAAACATGGAGCTCACAGATGCAGAAAGTGGAAAGGCAGTGGTCGGGGACCGACAGTGAGAGGGTGGGAAGAAGTTACTCAAAAAGCATAAAGTAGCAAATAGAAAGAAGACTGTGTACTCAAGAGCTCTGTTGTACAGCAGTTGACTGTAGTAGTTGCAACAATTTATTATGTGCTTGAAGATTAAGGCACAGATTCCAAGTTTACTTGCCAGAAAAAAAACAACAACAAAGCATTAGCATGTTGGTTAATGCTGGTGTTAGCTCAACTTAGCCATTCCACATTGTATCTACTTGCTCAAAATACCATGTGAGAAATAATATGCTGTGTTTGCTTTTCATTTTAAAAGATACTTTTAATTTGAAAAATCTTAAACAAATGCTAGACATTTTAGGGGGTTGTTCATGAGCCCATAAATAAATAAATATTAAGGAAATTCTTCCATATCTGATTGCCTGGCGTATGAAGTCTGGTGATCTTTGACCAGATCTCCATGTAAAAATAGCATGCAATTTAAGCTGTTCTGTGGATTAAATTGGCTTTTGTTGGTTGGCGTGGGAAACTAAGAAGCATACATGAATTTGTTTCCGTTGGAAAACAGATGTTGACACCATTGAATTATATGTTTTGGAGGAGACTGATAAAAACATACTAAATGAATATGTACATTTGTGGATTTAAATAATTTACCATCGTTGGGGAAATAGAGGTAATTTGCCTTCATGGCTCTTCTTAATTTGGAGTTTGACCTGGTTGTCCTTGCTAGCTTCATTCTTGTCTCTGGATAAGGAATAAATAACTGTGAGGGGAAAAAAATGACAGACAATTGCAAAGCAGTCTTTAATAGCTACATATATCCCATGTGTCATATTCTCCAATGGACAGACCATTAATGTCAGTGTCAGCATACAGGGATTTCATGGGTTTGGCTAAGATTCACTAAAACAAAATGTAATCTGGGGCTGTGTGTGGGTTTCCAAACAGATGTAGAGAGACTATCAAAAGTGGTTGTTGTTAAAATGCAGATGTAGCATAGAGAGGCTCCTATAAAAACAAAAGCAAGAGACATATGTACTGAATAACTTCTGATCACAACAGGCTTTTTCCCTAGGGGGTCTCTTCATGAATTTTCAAGTCACCCCAGATAAAGAGTAACATCAACGCCATGTTCCCAGATCCCAGACATGGATGATCTTGGATCTATGCCAGGAGGAGCTAGCCAGGATTCCCAACCTGAAGGTCCCCTTCTGCTCTTTCACTCTCTGTAACATTCCTAGCACCTAGAATGATGCTCAGCATATTGCAGATGATGAATAGATGTTTAGTGACTGAACGAGTCTACTTCCCATTCGTTGGCTGGTGCTTAAAAATCTACATCTGGGAATGCAATCTTTAAAATACAAACCTCTGAGGGGGCACGAAGACTTTGGTCATCTCGGGTTTATATTCATCAGATTTCTTATTCCAAGGTGCATGATCATTATTCCATACAAGTTATGTACATGTTTAATACGCATCTGTAGGCATGTACTCTTCTAAGACAAATGGTATCATTTGGTGTGTGCAATTATTTTTATTTTACTGCGACAGTTCTCTTTCTTGGTTTTTCTACCCAGTAATATGGTCTTGCAATCTATCCATGCTGCTATGTGTAGCCCCTACTTCAAGCTTATTATAGACTGTATATCGACCACATTTTATTTATCATTTCGCTATAATAAGCACCTAAACACCCTCCAATTGCTCACAAAGCAGACGCTGCCACATGAAGCAACCTCACCCAAGCCATTTTCAATGTATTTTCCTAAAGAATGTAAAATATTTTTAAAAGAATACGAGGTCTCCACTCAAGCCAGAGATTCTATTCTCTTGGCCAGAATGCAATTTCCCTTGGCAGGCCTTTACAGCTATTTTAATATCCCCCCCCCCCACTCTGTAGAAGTAATCCCCCAAATCATTTAGGAACCAGGTCAAAACTCAGAGTGTCCTCTAGCCAAGATGAGGCTGCTGAGAAGCCCAAGTTTGGCTTTTAGCCGGGAAAGAAACTGCTCGCTTTTCTTTGGTTTTTGGCTTTTGTTTTTGTTTTTTGTTTTGTTTTGTTTTTACCCTAACATCCTAGCCAGTTTCTACCTCTTGTTTTTACCATTCCTCTTTCTGAAGAGGTAACCCTAACCGCCGATATGGAATTGGGTAGTAACCAATCTAGCTTCTTCTAGCTGAACGGGAGCATCCGTTGTGACCGTCCACACACCCCTCCAGGGCCCCGACAGTGCTTCTGTGGTTTGATTTGCACAAATGTCAGATATACCGATGAAAGGAAGTTATTGATGTGTGCCTGGAGAGAGGTGGGGAAGAAGTAAAAGGCGAGAGTTATTAGCATTCCGATTCCTAGGCAGGGAACAGGGGAAGCCAGACAGCAGAGGTTTTTAAGACGTCTAAATCAAAGTCCTTTAGAATCTCTTGATGGACTCTAAGTGATGAACCCCAGCACTTTGATCGCTGTTGGAGTGGCTAGAATGGCAGTGTGAGGTCCCTCATGGGTGGCTTCTAGAGAAGAGAGAGAGGGAAAGAAATTAGCCATCATTCAATTTTTAGGTGCAAACAGCAAGGGGCCTGTCTCTCTGGGTTGCAGGTAGGCACTGTAGTGTTGAACTGACTCAGGGTCTAAAGCAGTGGTTCTTAATCTGTGGGTCGTGACCCTGTGGGGGGGTCATATATCAGATATCCTGCATATCAGATATTTACATTACAATTCATAATAGTAGCAAAATTACAGTTATGAAGTAGCAATGGAATAATTTTATGGTTGGGGGTCACCACACCATGAGGAACTGTATTAAAGGGCCACAGCATTAGGAAGGTTGAGAACCACTTGTCTAAAGTCTTATATCTGAGTAGCATTTTTCTTATCATGAAGAAAGTCATTAGTGAGAAACAGTTACCTAAATAACATCTCATATGGATTTAAGCTTAAGGTTTGAGGAGTGTAACCCTTTGGATTGTTTAAAAAAAAAACAATCATTTTAATCTTTGCTTAGACTTTCTGTTGGGTGCTTAAGGCCATCAAATGGACAAAATTAATCATTTTCTTTTTTATTGTCAAAGTCAGAAGTTCCTTGGGTTTAAGAAGAACCTCTGGCTCTTCTAGCCTTTCTCTGACCAGTTGCTCCATCTCTGTGGGGATAAGTCAAAGGCCCTGCTTGACCATGCCCTCGCTTGGAAGTGTGAGGAAGTTTTCCCTCTGTGTTGACCTTCCTCTCTGTAGACTGGACACTACTGAGAGTCCATCCAGTGTGGTCTCCATGATCTCCCTGAACAAGAGATCAGGTTACAGGACATCTCAAGAATTTCTCCACAGTTCCCTGAGACCTCATTGACTTTGGAGAACAAGGATCAAAATAGCATCCCTTGAAATATCTCTGCACCCATTAGTACAGATCTCAAAGCATTGTTGTTGACTACCTAGAAGGTCAGTTATACCAGTCAAGACTACTAACCATCATGCAGTATTTAGATAAAGGTTGGGCAAAATTCAAACTTTTAAGTAAACTTTGATTAGACCTTTGTTCTTTAAGCCAGTTACAATCATCACCAAGAGCAGAACATAGCTCCTCTGACATAAGTGGATGTTTGATTGATTTTTGACCTTAGAAATTTTTTGTTTGTTTGTTTGTTTGTTTGTTCATTTGTTTGTTTGTTGTTTTTTCAAGACAGGGTTTCTCTGTGTAGCTTTGCGCCTTTCCTGGAACTTGCTTTGTAGACCAGGCTGGCCTCGAACTCACAGAGATCCACCTGCCTCTGCCTCCCGAGTGCTGGGATTAAAGGCATGTGCCACCACCATCTGGCGACCTTAGAAATTTTAAGATCATCTCTAAGTCTTGTCTTTTACACATCTTAAATCATTGACTCAGACATTTGTAACTTGTATGAAGTTTCCAGATTTCTTTTCCCATTCTAGGAGCGCCCAGCCCTCTTCATCTTTATTGTTACCATTTATTATGACAATGATTTTGTTGAGAACCTCATAAGGTTCCAGTGACAAATACTCAATTCTTCCAAGTGTTCACTCTGAAGAACCAATTAATTTATGGGGCTTACTTGCAGAACATGGGTAAGGGGTTATTGACGGGAGCATGGGAGATCTAAATGCAACCATACTAGAAAGCCTTCACTCAGCATGGATGATGCCTTCTCCATAGCCAAATAGGTAAAGCCCCCCTCCCTAGTTTTTCCTGACCTACATACTCTAGCTCCTTTGAAAGATCTCAAGACCCTGTACAATTAGGGCAGAGTTGAGTACTTGCGGCTTGGCGGAGTGGCTGAGATGAGGTCCAATCACCCTGCCCACGCCCTCCTTCTAAGAAGGAACATTAGCCATCTAAAAGCCCGACTGTGGTACTTTTTTACAGACAGACATAACTGACGTCAGACGATGGTGTTAGACCGGCTTAGAAGACAGCGCCATGCAACAACATCACCACCTTAATAAAAGAAAGTTTAATACAAACTACAAACATAGCATAACATAATTAGTATTATCCATGGAGATTCTGCTAGACTATGGGGCTTCGTAAGTTCCCAGGTAAACCTTAAAGAAAACCCAAGACAGTCAAAACTCTTCGTAAATACAGTACAGAGAGTAATCTAGTACTTTTGGTTTTGAATGAGTGTGGGCAGCAGATAGAAACGGCAGATAAACAGCAAAATATCAACT
The DNA here is from genome assembly GCA_902168425.1 of Peromyscus attwateri. Lineage (NCBI taxonomy): Eukaryota > Metazoa > Chordata > Mammalia > Rodentia > Cricetidae > Peromyscus > Peromyscus attwateri. The sequence goes on from CABHPP010133382.1 coordinate 14,490, forward strand.
AAGAAACAGCAGAAACCAACTAAGGAAACCCTGTTAAGGCTACAATGATGGAGTTACTACTTGAAGTTTGTTGTTGTTGTTGCTGTTGTTGTTGTTATGATGATGATGATGATGATGATGATGATGATGATGACGATGATGACAACCTATGGTCTTCTCTGTCTCCTCTATGGATGAGCATCTCATTAGATGCTTTACTGTAGTCATTCTTATAACATAAGCTAAGCAGCATTAATTACTCTTGGAAATAGTTTACCCTTTAGCCATCCTAAAGAACACAATGCCTTTACTCTTACACTATCTCATTGTTCTCCTTTCTCACTTTCCCAGGGGCATCCTGACTCAGGAAGGAGGCCTTGAAGGACACTTGGAGACCAACATGTTGTATCTGAAGCAGGAGAGCCAAATCCCGTTTCCAAAGCCACCTTCCTAGTGAACTCAAATAGCACATGACAACTTGTCAGTATAATGTACACACAAAAGACATTTGCTTCTCAGTACAACTGAACAGAGTGGCTTTTACTGGACAGGAGACACAATGTTGAGTCCAGTGATAACTGGCTGGACCCAGAGCATTTTTCCTCCTTATAAACTATATAGACTTGTCCAAATGGGTCTTATCATCCATCTGTTGGATCATGCATTGGGAATCAGAATTGACAAGAGATGGAAAACATTTTCTTCCTTTTAGATTCCCATAAGAGACAGAGCAATTGATTTTGAAGGGGTACCCTCTATAGACTCACCAGTGAGTGGCAATCAGCATCCAAGAACTACCTGCCTTTACCTGGGACCCTTGCTGGCTAGACCCGAGACGACCAACTGCTTATAATACTGTACCAACAATTGGTTAGTTTGTGTCTGTAAATGGAGAAAGACAACCTGAAAAAATAAATACCATCCCTCCTATAAAGAGATCAATTTGTAGGATAACGTAATGCTTTAGTTGATATTTTCCCATAGAGGCCACTCTTCCCCTTTAGTCTAACTTTAGGCTTGAATGCAGAAAAAGAACAGCCATTCCTTTCTTAAGTCCTATGGATCTAATAGATTCCAATGGGTAAGGACACAGTCTAGGGGCCTTTGATGATGACTACCCATCCTTAAAACAAAAGACAATATATGGGAACATCTTCCAGGTTTTCTTTATCTCCCTCTCTGAAGCATCCTATGGAGATTTTCCTAGATCTTGTTTCTTTGCTCATGAGAGAAGGAGGCATCTATCATATTAGTCACTTCTTTTACCTGTTTGGTCCTGGGCACCTGTATCCTGTCCTTCCTCATTAGCAGCTATAAAGAAGGGGAGCCTATTTGAATTATTCACCCTTATTGAAATGACTCTATAATACCCTGTGACTTTAATGAATTCTTTCTGCATTTATCCTGGTCTGTCTTGTCTCACCTGTTCAGGATCCATCATTAAAAGAGTCCTGTGGAGTCAGTAAGCCTCACATATCAAAGTTACTCAACTTCTGATGATTATATAAGTTAGGTGTCCATGATAACAACTTGTGGCAAGACATATGGCTTTCTCTTCCTTAGGTTGAGACCATGGGACTTCTTCTGTTTCTTTGTTCATCTCCCTGGTAGATTAAACCTCCAATATTCCCTTAAACATTCCCTTTGACCCTTTCCCTCCCATTTATAATATATCAGTCCATGCTGAGTTTCCCAGCCAAAGCAGGAAGGAAGCACAGTCAGAACTCGGGGTGAGTTCTCCACTTAAAAAAGCTATCAGTCAGGATGCCTTGGGTTAGAAAGGCATATTATAACTCACTCCATGTAACTTTGGGTTAAGTACCCATAGTCTAGAGAATACAGAACATGGAAAACAATAACATCTAAAAGAACTTGAAAAGAGGTGCCATCAACCTGTTTTGTTTTGTTTTTTTCTGAGCCCATCTAGGTCACCGTAACTGGAAAGTAAAGACAAAAAAAAACAAGGGTATTTAGGTCTCAAAGGGGCAGAAACAAAAATGGGTAGCAAAGAAAGAAAGAATATTCCATCTCAGTTAGAGAAAAAACAGGCTTGGAGACATCAGGCAGAAATACCAGGCATGATGACCTGAAAGAACCATATCTCTAGCCTCCTGCCTAAGCAGAGCATCTCCATCTCCAGCCTCCTGCCTGAACAGAGCATCTCCATCTCCAGCCTCCTGCCTAAACAGAGCATCTCTATCTCCAGTCTCCTGCCTAAGCAGAGCATCTCCATCTCCAGCCTCCTGCCTAAGCAGAGCATCTCCATCTCCAGCCTCCTGCCTAAGCAGACTGGTCCTCTTTGCTGCTATCTGTTGCAGCTGCCTGCAGACAGCAGCTCCTCTAGCACTTGGCAATCTATACTTTCCGGTCCCAATTGGGATTTGAGTCCTCCCAAGACTTGGCTTGGGCAGCTGCAAATTTACATGAGCTTCCCAGGTCTACCCATCTCAAAGTATTAGCTCCTCCTGGTAGCTGTCTTGTGTTGGTGGCACAAGGCTGGGGAAATTCTTAGTCACCTTTAGAAACCAGTAAACACACCGTGCAAAACAATGTGTCAAAAAAAAATTTTTTAATCCACAGTGGAGGTCTGGTATTACATATATCTGGTCTCCTTAGTGATGTAGGAAATGCATGGACCTTATCCCATGACAACACAGCCTGCCTGGGTCTCCTATTCCCATGATGTCATAGGCATGTAGGAAGGTGAAAATCAAAAAGAAAGGAAGATCGGGGTGTGTGACTGAATGCCCTTGTCACAGGAAATTCATAGGATGTGGCCATCTCCTGAGCTCTCAACGATACCAGGAAAATTGATAGGTACCACCCTTTTGGCTTATGCCAAGTCGTTGTAGTAACTAAGATGGCAGTGAAGTCATGTGGTTGTCAGCACCTGAGCGATAATGTCACTAACTGAGATGATGGTCAAATTATATGGCATATTTCACGTAACGTGATGGTCTCCACTTCCATCTATTTTCCTGCAAATAATACAGTTTCATCCTTTAGAGCCGAATAATACCCCGTCGTGTGTATTCAACCCATTTTCTTTATCCCTCCATCTGTTGGCAGACACCTAGGCCGATTCAAGAACTTGGCAGTTGTGAATCCAACCACAGTCAACATAGATATGCAGGTGTCTCTGTGTAAGTTGACTTTGACTACATTTGGTATATGCACAGGTATGGGGTAGCTTTACTTATGGTTCATGTGTTTTCAGTGTGGGGGGCACCTCTATACTGATCTCCATCACTGTCGGATTGATTTACATTCCCACCCACTAAGTGTTCCCTCTCTCCACACATCCGCACCAGCATCTGTTGATCTCGTGATGATAATCATTCTAAATGGGATAAGATAGACTCTCAGTGTGGCTTTTGTATTTTATATTGGTATTTCTCTCGACATTTTTCATACCCTTTTGGCAATTTGTTCTTCTTTTGAGAACTATTTGTTTGAATATTTTTGCCCACTCATTGACCAAATGACTGATTTTGGGTTTGGCGGGGAGAGGTAATGTTTTTAGTTGTTTGTACATTTAAGCTATTCATCTCGGTCACATCAGTATCTGGCAAAGATTTTTCTCATTTTCTACAGATTTTCTTTTCACTGCCGTAATTGTCTCTTTTGCTGTATGAGAACCTTTTTATTTATGCCATCATGTTTTCCTATTCTTGCTATTGTTTCCTGGACTACTGTAATCTTATTCAGAAAGTCCTTGCCTTGACCAGATCTAGAAATATTCCCCTTTGGATTCCTCCAGTAATTTCAATGTTTCTTGTCTTGTGTAAGATGTGGACTGTGATGATATATTGTGTACCCCAATATATTGTGTACCCTAATAAACTTCTCTGGGGATCAGAAAACAGGACAGCCACTAGATTTGTTTGTTTGTTTGTTTGTTTGTTTGTTTGTTTGTTTGTTGTTTTTTCGAGACAGGGTTTCTCTGTGTAGCTTTGGAGCCTTTCCTGGAACTTGCTTTGTAGACCAGGCTGGCCTCGAACTCACAGAGATCCACCTGCCTCTGCCTCCCAAGTGCTGGGATTAAAGGCGTGTGCCGCCGCCGCCGCCGCCGCCGCCGCCGCCGCCGCCACCACCACCACCACCACCTGGCACAGCCACTAGATTAAACATAGAGGCCAGGCAGTGGTGGCACACAACTTTAATCCCAGCATTTGAGATCTCATGTCTTTGCTTGGGAAGGACACACACCTTTAATCCCAGGAAGTGATGGCAGAAAGCAGAAAGTTATATAAGGTGTGAGGACCAGGAACTAGAGGCTTTTAAGCAGCAGTTTAACTGAGACCCTCAGGAGTGAGGACTTGGTTTTATCTGCACCATCTGTGGAAGAGGTTGTCTTTTCTCTAATGTTTTGTGGTTTTTTTCTTTTAGTGCAATTGTCAAAAATTAGGTGGTTTTACCTGTTGGGTTTATTTCTGGGTCCTCTGTTCCATAGGTCTACCCGTCTTTTTTCATGCCAGTATCTTACAGGTTTTGTTACTATGGCTCTGTAGTACAATTTGAGACTAGTTATTATGACATCTTACATATTGTTCTTTCTCCTGAAGGTTGCTTTGGGTATTGTGAATCTTTTGTACTTCCATATGAAATTGGGGTTGTTGTTTTTTTCTATTTCTGTGAGTAGTGTCATTGAAGTTTTAATGGGTGTTGTGTTGAATCTGTAGGTCACTTTGACTAGTAAAGTCATTCTCACAATATCAGTTCTGCTGATCTGTAACCACTAAATGTTGTCCTTTCTTTGAATGTCTCCACTCTTCCTCCTGTGTTGAAAAGCTCTCATTTGAGAGGTCTTTTTGTCCTTAGTTAGATATATTCCTTGATACTTTTTGAATCTATTGTGAATGAGAGTGGTTTCCTCATTTATTTCCTAGCATATTGATTATTGGGATATAGGAAGGGACTCTAGTTTTGCATATTGACCTTATATCCTGCCATTGTGCAGAACTTATTTATCAGAATGAGGAGTTTACTGGTGGAGTCTTCAGGGTCTTTTAAGTGTTGAATCGTATCATCTGAAGATGGGAATAACTAAACTATTTTCTTCCTATTTTTCTTCCTTTTCTTTCTTTCTGTTATCATTCTCATGAAACATTGGAGTAGAATGTTGACTAAGAAAGTTAAGGGTGGATGTCCTTTTCCTGTTCCTGATTCATCCCATCTACTGAGCTCACTCCATGATGGCTGATGTCCAGTGAGCACTTAATAATAGTCCTCGTCTTAAAGGGGCAATTGGATATTTATTGAAAATATAACTCCAATCCCCTTTATTTTGTCATTGGAAATAGTCTCTGTATTAAGGGCAGATATTTTGTCCCTTCTTTATAATTACAGAGAGTTGAGTTTGTTTGTAATTTCCCCAAAGCTGCAGAGCCAACATGAAAAAGCCTGAATTAAATTCAGATCTTTTAACTCAATGTCCAGTGTCACTATGGCCCACCTGTCTCTTCCCTTTTAAATCCTCTGTTGATCACTGATGAAGAGCACTCCACACCATGCATTGGCAAAAAGCTTGTATTTAGCTGAAATTATGGAAAAAGTCCTATGATCTATATGAGGTTGAACTCCTATTTGCAGGAAGGCACCATGAAGAACAGATCTCTCTCAGTTCTGTCTGAATCTGAGGTTCTGATTCTACCTCTTAGTAACTCAATGGCCTTATCCCTCCATCATTCTATAAAAAGAAGATTTTTAAAAAAGATTCATTTATTTATTATGTATACAGTGTTCTGTCTGAATGTTTGCATGCATACCAGAAGAGGGCATCAGACCTCATTATAGATGGTTATGAGCCTCCATGTGGTTGCTGGGAATTGAACTCAGGACCTCTGAAAGAGCAGTCAATGCTCTTAACCTCTGAGCCACCTCTCCAGCCCTAAAAAGAAGATTTATAATATCACCTACCTATGGAATTGTTGACATTCTGCATGAATTTCTCAAGGTAGCTCCTCAAATATAATGTTTGAGAAACTTCTTGTTGTATACGGGGGTGGGGAGTGTTGACGTGGGTCCATAGAATCAAGACACAGAGGCACCTTAGGCACCTTAAGGATGATTCTAACCTTTTCCAGCTGTAGGGGGGTCATCTCTCCAGACTGAATTGCTATAGCTTAGCAAAGAGCCCTTTTATTGCTATACAATTTTCACCTTTAGCAAGTCAATCTGTATACCAGAACGTTTTATCTAAGCCCTCCAAAGGGACAGTGCAAATGCAAATTCTCAGCAAAGGAATACCACAGTGTTCTGGGTTGTTCCTAAACCAAGGCTGTATAGGCTTTGAACCCCCTAGGAAACTCTCAGATAAGACTTCAAACAGAAGGTACCGGAGACAGAAGGTAACGATCACAAAAAGCCGATCAAAGCTAGGAGCTAATACTCTGGAACCTGCAGGAATTCTCCCAACAACTTCTGATACTAACTGGGAGCTTCTTTATGAATGAGGTGTGAGACAAGTGAAATGGGGATCAAGAGCTGGGGATTCTGCAACGTAACTGGGTGTTCTGTCTTGCACAGATCAGATCTGTTGAGTGACTGAGTCTTGTTCCTCACTCGAAACCTTAGCAGCAGTCCACATTCTCTCTTGTTGAACTACCCAGCTTCCTTCCTTTCTTCTTCTGAACTATGTCTTGACTTAGGGACCTTTCCACGTTGTTCAGACAAGAAGCATGATGTTCTCTTGTGGCGCCAGGGACCATGGTTACATTTCCAGTCGCATCTTTCTTTTTTGGACAATGAGTATACACACACACTTTCCATCTTGGGGAGATACTACAAGTAAGTTACTGTTTTAAATGACCCCCCAAGATATTTGCAATATATCTAACCCAGTTCTCAGATTCAGAGTACATTTTTTAAAAATCTTATAAATCCATGAGAAAATAAAACAAAACATATGCTTGCATATGTACTTTGCAAAAGAAATTGTCTGATATACGCAAGTAAAGAGTTTAATTTAATCAGCACAAAGAAATGTAAAGTTAAAAGCTAAGTCTGGCTGGAGATGTGACTCATTTGGTAGAGGTCTGGCCTATAAAACACGAAGCCCTGAGTTCAATCCCCAGCATCATGCAAATCAGATGTGGTGGTTTGTGCCAATAATCTTAGAGGATCAGAAATTTAACCCTTGGCTACATAGTAAGTTCAAGGCCAGCCTGGGCTATTGCATGATACCAAGTCTCTAAATAAATAAATAAATAAATAAATAAATAAATAAATAAATAGAAGCCATTTACCAGTATCACTAAATGAAGAGAATTGTTGACAAACATCTACAGAAAATGAAATCCTAATAAGCCCTTTGAAGAGCAATTTGTACTGCCTCTTTTAATTTTTATTTTATAATAATTAGTTCCTGGTAAGTGGAAATATTGCTTTTTTCATTTTTTAAGTTGTTCTCTCATACAATATATCCTCTTTAAGACACTGTTTTTGCAGCACCTCCTAGAGCTGGCATGTACCTCCTAGAGTACATATATGAGCTATACACTCTGACTCAACTATTCAGTCTCTAACCGCACACTCAACAAAAATGAGTTTGCATACATACCGACAGCGGACACAACATATCCACGCCGACATTATTCATAATAGCCCTAAACTGAAGCCATCAAAATGGATAAATCATCCTGTGGTTGTATATTAGAATACTGTAGAGCAACGAAATACCTTCTGTTTCTACATGTAATTATAGAGATGGCTTTCCTAAACAAAGGCTGAACAAAAATGTCAAACAGAAAAATTCAAACCTTGTAATAAAGTCCAGGTAACACTCAAAAATGCAGGCAAAGCTGCTCTATCACACTGGGGGTCAAAAAAAAAAATCCAGTTGGCTAACTCTAGGATAAGAAGAACCAAGAAAAGAGAAGAAGGGGCTTCTGGGATATTTTTTCCTGCTAGCTAATTGTAGGGGTGTGTTTATCTGGTAAGAAATGTATCAGACTATGTGTTCGTAATGACTTTATTCTTCTCTGTTTCAGGCTTTAACGTCTTTGGGGCGATTATTCCTCAGGATCAGTTGAATATTCTCTACTGTCCCCCTGTTCCCCTAGTCTCTTAAGTTAGGCGATAGCCCCAGGGCTTCATTGGCTCCTTTCTGTACCTTCCAGGAAGTGGCCTGAGTTGACCTTCACTGTGTGTTCAAGACTCTCCTCTTAGGTCATGGCTAAACCAGGGTGCACAAGATGTCTAGATGGCCCTCCTCATGCTAGACCTCCTCTAATCAAGCATGCTAATTCTAACTTTATTGTATTTTTGTGTGGTACTAAGTTTGAGTTTGAAAAAGGAAACAGAAGATATCCCTCCGTGATTTCCCCCTATGGACACGAGCCGCACATCTCTAAGCCAGAGAACTGTCAGCAAAAGCCTAAATCTTCAGTAGGCAGAGATTCTTTGCTCTCAGCAACCTGTCTTGACAACCTCTCGACAGAGCTCGAGCAAGGTCAAATGCAGAGTAAAATCAGAATTCCTCTATTTCTCACCAGAGGCTGACGAGAGACAACTGAGTCACAGACACTGATTTCTGTCCCTCCGGTGCCCGTTGCTCCAGCTGCCCACGCTGCCAACAGAGACAAACACACGGGGAGGGGATTTGCAGCCAATTTCACCTCAAGGTGGGACTTCCCACCGAAGAAGAGAGGGGAGATGTGCCTGTTCGAGGAGAGCCTTTGGTCTGACATTTTTTTCTGTCTCACATAGACACGGGAGCTGCAATCCCCGATCAGGCTCTTCCCCATCCCCTACCTTCCAGGAGAAATGAAATGTCTATATTCTGGTACCCTGAGGACTGCTCAAAAGTTCTCTCCAGTTGACATGGTTTTGCTCTCTGAGTCTGGTTCCCTTCTCACTGCTTGACAATTCTCAGGCTATTCTCTGGCATCCATGAGCATGCTTTCCTGAGGGGGCTTCTGGAACCACACACATCCTGGGTCTGAGCCACATGCTGTACACGTAGTGACTTCATGTATTACAATGCAGTCAATCTCTCTTGAAGGGAAAACAGTGCGTATCTACAGCAGGCCACACACCATCTAGTCTTTCTTTCCACTTCCCTGTGCATATTAGAAGCAATTGTCTGAATTTCTGCATAACTATTGTCTTCAATTAGGACTTCTGGAAGCAAAGCCACAGGGTCACACAGGACCGCTGTGGGCATTCTGTGCCTCTTCCTCTCTGTTTCACTCACTGAATCTCCTAACTTTACCACTGGAGCTTCCATATTCTCTGTTTCATAGTCTGACTATCACAAATCACAGAATCCATCTGATTCATAATTTTCAAGCAGTGCCCTCCTAGATTTCATCTCATTTGGTCTTTATAATAACCTGCCCGATCATGGACCTCCACTCCTACATGTAAGAAATTGGAGACTCAGAAAGGCAACATGACTTTCTCCAAGTCACATTGCTACACAGTGGATCTAGAATCAATGAAGGGCTTTTTCCACTCAGGAAATTAGCTCATCGCTCTCTCCGGGTTTGAACAAGGGGTATATTTTGTCTTCAAAGGGGACTTGCTGGAATTCATGAAAGTATGCCACCCCAATGTGCACAGTGTCTTGTGTCTACTCTCATCATAGTGCAGAACGATTGGAATTAAAATGCTCTGACTACTTCTACGTCTCTCTATCAGGGCATGAACAGGTCAGTCTGTAGTTGCTTCTTTCTGTAATTCCAGGAAATTATCATCATCATCTTCATCATCATCATTTCTTCCTCCTCTTCTCCTTCTCCCTCCCTTTTGATTTTATTGTCTCTCCCCCACATTTTATGTTTTGCCTGGGATGGTTTGATGGAAAATAGACTAGAAAATGATAATATGACCACTCTGTTAACTTTTCATAAATTATATGATTTTTCGCCAGGCAGTGGTAGTGCACGACTTTAATCCCAGCACTCGGGAGGCAGAGGCAGGCGGATCTCTGTGAGGTCGAGGCCAGCCTGGTCTACAGAGCGAGTTCCAGGAAAGGCGCAAAGCTGCACAGAGAAACCTTGTCTCGAAAAACCAAAATAAATATATAAATAAATAAAATAAATTATATGATTTTTCAAATGATAATTTTTTATAGGAAAATTTCCCCCTTGAATTAGAAACAGAGATTAAACAAATAGGCATGTGTGCCCCCAAGGAGACCTAAGTTCCCTGCTGCTGTCTGAGAATGTCATGGGCCTTCTCCAGGGTACCGAAGATGAAAACCATAGTGACAACCACACACAGCCTCCTCGCTAGGAGACCTCTTCTCCTTCTGTTGCTCTACCAGCCTGGAGCCCTTGCCCGACCCCTAAGACTGCTCAGAGTTTCCCCCAACAGAGGCACAATCACAGAGGGGGGTCCCTATGCTCTAGGGTCTAGGCCCTACATCTGCCGATGACTGTACATGACACCAGATGCCAGAGACTATAATGGCCAACTGACCCAAGCCTAGTCATAGTAACCAGGAAAAGTCAGGTCCAGGTAGTTTTCAAGATCCCTTAGCATTGCGGCTCAAAGGGGCAACAGACAGAAATTTGGGGGAAATGACAAGATTAGGAAAAACTTAGACAAGCGTCTCATGGCTGCTTTCTACATCTTCTGCTTCCTCTTAGGCTGAGCCCTAATCCTCTGACCTTCTCATAGCACTTCTGTGACCTCTTTGGACATAGTTGTGGCTAATCTTACTGACAATGGAGAAGGTAGATTTTTTTTTTTTTTTTTTGTATCCTAGAATGGATGGCGGCATTTTGGGGGCACCAGATTCTGAGACCTCATTATATGCTTACTACTAGGCTGCCGTTCACTCCTCTACAACGTCCAGAAAAACCTCATCCAGGGACCACTCCAGGAATATGAGCTAATGTCATGCTCACCTACGGGGTTCCCCGTCTCACCCTGGTGGTTTAGTATTCTCGACAATGACTTTAAACCAAGGGGGGCTGCGGGAAAGACCTGGGAGCTAGCATCACTTCACCTCAAGAGCCACAAATGCTTCCTTCTTTCACATCTTTGCACCCACAGATAGAAGCCAAGCCGCCTTGATCTTTGGAGATAATCCACCTTCCTAGAGGCCTACATTTGCTATAGAGTGTTGCAATGTGATTTAGTTCTCGAAGTAGTGGGAAGATAGCCAGAGTGGTCAAAGAGCGTTCATAGTAAGAAATTAGAAGTTCTGCCATGCCAAATGGGACTTCTGCCCAGAAGTCCTGAGCTACCTGCAAAAGACCTACACATATGTTTACCAAGAGCCACACAAGCCAGTCTCTCAAAGGGCATTTCCTGAATGACTACTGTGGAACCAGTTCTAATCTAGTCTTCATCATATAGGTAGGAAAAAACAGATTTCTCTCTGTTTGTGAATGTGTGTGGTGTGTTTGTGTACATATGTGTGAGCAGGCAGTAGTGCATATATGTGCACAGGCTAGAGGCTGATGTCAGGTGCCATTCACAATCACTTCTCCATGTTGTTTTTTGAGACAAGGTCTCTCAGTGAACCTGGAGCCTAGCCTGCCTGACCTAGAGCACCAGAGGTCTGCCTGCCCCCACCTCCCCCATGCTGGGATTATAGGTACATGCTACCTGGCTTTTCGTGTGTGTGTGTGTGTGTGTGCTGGTGACCTAAACTGGAGCTCCCGTGCATATGTGGCAGGCCCTTAACCCACTGGCACATCTCCCCGGCCCTGTGTTCAAATTGTTCTTTAAAATTCCTCAAATCAGAATCAATGTAATAGTATCCTAATACTTAATAGTATATTAATACTTAATACTTAATATTTGGTTAATCTTTGGAATCATTTAAATAATAATTTTCCAAGCTGGCAAAAAAAGACCCACCATATGCCCCTGCCTTCCCCACAAAAGGTCAATCCCAGAGTGTTCAAGCCTTGGGTCTCAAATCATTGAAGACTCATTTTGTCAGAAAAAAAAAAAATTAAGAACTTCTTAGAGTTTTTGTTTTTGTTTTTGTTTTTTGGTTTTTTTTTTTACCATGGTTTTTCGAGACAGGGTTTCTCTGTGTAGCTTTGCGCCTTTCCTGGAACTCGCTCTGTAGCCCAGGCTGGCCTCGAACTCACAGAGATCCGCCTGCCTCTGCCTCCCGAGTGCTGGGATTAAAGGCGTGCGCCACCAACGCCTGGCACTTCTTAGAGTTTTTGCCAACCAAGAATTCATAGAAAATTTAAACCTTTTGATGAAAGTAACAGGACTACATGTATTTGTTAAAAGGTGCAGTTTATGTTAATCTTATCCCCATGGACCTAATGAAATGAAAGGTTTGACTAGCATTTTCTCTCGCATCCGACAATATCCACTAACTGTGATTGGAAAACTAAAATGTGCTCTACCCGCAGGGGGCATTTATCTCCCCGGTTTTGTCAGTTTCAAGACAAGCATTTTCTCTTGAACAGAGCTGCCCAAGCATGGAAGAGAACAGCTGTCTTACAAGGAAGCAGCCCCCGTTGCATCTACAGAGCTTCCTCCGCAAGGTGATGTGCCAAGCCTGTTTGTGATTTTCACCATAATCCTCTAGGGGCGGTATTAAGATGAGGAACCGGGACTCAGAAGGCATGTGAACACGGTTTGAAGGAGTTTAGTCCAAGTGCAAGCAGAATGGTTTGATGCATTTAGGCATTCACTGAGTCCCTATCAAGTGTCAGCTGCTCTTCTAGGCCTGGTGATTGCAGTCATGACAGGTATGGTCCTGCCCTCGCAGAGAGAAAGATTGATACTGCAGGATTTTTAACAAAGGCCAGCAGTGGACATTGCATCAGATGTTATGACACAGAGCCTCAGGGAAACATGTAGAAGGAATTCTCACCCCAACAGGCAGATAAGAATGGCTTTCTGTAAGAAGTGTAATAAGCAAGGACTTGAGAGATAAATGAGGAGCCAATGATGTGGGCAATGTTAAGAGCAGGGTATGGTGGCGTGAAAATGTGAGAAGTATGAGCTTGGGCAAGAGAAATTAACACATGGGAAGGCCTGAGTTGAGAAGGAAAAGGATGTGCCCTCAGAACGGGGGCAATGGGTACCCCAGTGCAATAGGAAACGCAGCCTGGAATCTCCTCCACCTGTAGACTTGGTCACCTCCCTCAGGCACACATCCCAAAGCTCCTTCTCAGAGAGATGTCCCCTAAGGATCCTGCCATCACATCTAGTTTCCTCTTGTACTAGATACACAGTGCTACTATGTGTCCATGTAACAAACTGACCCCAAAACTAGTCACTTAAAACAGCAAATGCTTGCTGTCTCCTTACATTTCTAAGGTTAGTCTCAAGGTCACTTGTGTCATAGTTAAGATGTTGGTTGTGGCCACAGTTATCTGAAGGTTTGAATGTGGCAGGAGCTTCACTTAGATAGCTGTTCAGGGCCTCAAATCCTCCCCATATAGCACTCTCTATAGGGCTGCTCATAACATGGTGGCTCACCCCTCCCAGAAGGAGAAATGCAAGAGAAAGAAGAGAGCATAATGTTTTTTGTGACCTCTGTCCCAAAGCCCCACACCACCCCTGCTGAGCAGCTCTGTGCATCAGAAATGAGGAACTACAGCCGACACATGCCAGGAGGAAAAAGAATTAAGCTTACACTCTTCAAGAAAAGACAACCAGAGGATTTGCACACAACGAAAATCACTACGTTTTCTCCACTTCATCTCCCTCTGCGGCACTCACGGCGCTGGCATCCATGACAATCAGTCTTATGAATCTGTTTACTGCTGGTGTCACGTCCCTGGAATGCAAGCACCAGAAGAAGTTAATCGATTTGATTGACTGTTCAATCGTCCTGACTCTTTTTTTTTTTTTTTTTTTTTTTTTTTTTTTTGGTTTTTCGAGACAGGGTTTCTCTGTGTAGCTTTGCGCCTTTCCTGGAACTCGCTTTTGGAGACCAGGCTGGCCTCGAACTCACAGAGATCCGCCTGCCTCTGCCTCCCGAGTGCTGGGATTAAAGGCGTGCGCCACCACCGCCTGGCTCGTCCTGACTCTTGAAACAGTGCCGGGTACACAGTGAGAACTCGGTATTTGTTGAATGGATCAAGAAGAATCAACAGGTGGACTCCTGAATAAATGAAACCAAGTTGGAGAGACTGGGGCAGCCAAACTGGAGGAGGTCCCTGAACTATGTCCAGGAATGTGGACTTGGCCCAAAGGGCATGGGAAGCCACCGTGACTTTTAAACCGGTGGGTGACACGTCACCGTGTCACAAAATTGACAGAGAGAGTCATGCACCAACTGAGGCATTTGAGAGCTTCTTTCTGACCCCCAGGGTGACTCATATTGACAAGAGACCCCATCCACATCACAGATGAAAATGGCCCTCAGCCTCATCCCAGAGTGGAAGTATCCCCACAGCTTGTAAATCACTTTTTAAGTACTTGACAAATTTTAGCTTTTTAAGAAATCGTTATTGACTGAATTTCAAAGAGCTGAAACTTTTATATTATTATCATACTGTTCCAGGACTTCCTGTTCCCAGGTATTTAAACAAAAGTTGATGTGACACTCTGGGCTCCAGTGGGAGGCTGGTCCACAGTCCCTTTTTATGAATGAAAGTCATTCACCCAGTTGTCAATTAGTTATTTCAGACAACCCTTCTACTCAGAGGATGAAGACAGCCAAAGGAGCTCCCTCGACAAAACTATAAACAAAAATGATTCCAGAACTTTCTCCAGATTTCTTTTAGTATAACAAAACCAGAACTAAGCAATGCCCCTGTAATCCCACGCACCTCCAAGAGTTTTCCAAGATAGTCTGACTAGATTATTTTTATTATACAAAAATGAGGTCATGCTGTGTACATGATCTTATCTTTTTTTGTTTTATTTTTCAAAGTTCTGTTTAGATCAATAGATGCACTTTTGACAAAAAGCTTAAACCTAAATCAGAACCACTTCTTTTTAACATTCCATGGGGAATAAATGTTTCCATTCGTTAGTGAAATGGCACTGTGTGTGTAGGTTTTCTGATCCTATGCTTGACTTCTCCAGGGGAAAGAATTAATAGAAACCAAAACAAAGTCTAAGCAATGAAGTCAGTGAGATCGTTGTTTTTCCATGAAAAACAAAGTGACATAGAAACAGTTTGTATCATTCAAATAATGCCAAAGGCAATTCATTCATTCAATTTCTGCTACTTGGAATTTCTTCGACCGTGGTTGACGTTAATAAAACTCGGAGGATGAGAGGTAGTGTGGCTGAATTGACAAGTGTGGTCCCAGAAAGGAAGAACATCTACATTCCAGGAATGTGTTTTTCCATGAACTGCAGCCCCCATTGTGGTCAGAAGGGCTAGGTAATGGCATTTCTTCATTCAGCAAATTGCTATACCTTATCTCTACCATGCTGGCCACTGAGCTGTGTTCTTAGTTAGGGTGATACACAGCTCCTACCTTCCAGGTATTTGAAGTATATAATATGACTATCAGAGGTGAAATTTTCTGAAGGTGGGGGAGACACTCAGAACTAAAGATCTGCCGGGCCAAAGCCATGGAGGAGGGAAAATGGATCTCGCTCATCCTCAGTGAAGTCAACAGGCACAAATCCAGCTTTCATGAGCTATGAGTAGGTAGACAAGGCTGAAGGCCTGCACTACATTGTGGGGGTGGCTGGCAGTAGAGAAAGATGAGATTTGAGAGTAAAAACACAAAGGGATCAGTCATTCTCAGGGCTTACACTTCATCTTACAGGAGCTAGCCAGACAGCAAAGGAGGACGATGGTGTGAACCACCGAGGAGCAAGGCCCCCTTGAGATAGAATTCTGATGAGAATGAGGAAGAGATCTCTGGTAAGGAGGAGGAGGCAGAAACACAAGTCAGCAGGCTGCTGTGATAGTGGGAAGACAGCGGCCTGGGGTGGATCACTGGGATGGAAAGAATGCCGAGGATGAATAGGATCACCTGAGCTAAACAGATTGGAAGATGGGTGGGCTAGGAGGGAGGGAGGGAGGGAAAGTCGACAGCTCCAAACTTCCTGGCTTGAACAAGTAGGTTGATGGGGTTTCCTTCAATGGACATCTGGTGGGAGAACAGAGTGAGGAAAGAAATCACTAAGTTAGGTCATTCTGGCAAAAAGGAACAAGAACGGGGGTGAAGCAGGGGTCGGGGAGCTACCGCACTGACTCAGGGACTCATCATACTGATGGTCAGGGAGCCATGAGTAAGGATGAGCTCATGTTGCGTGTAAAGAGAAGGTCTAGAGCAAAAGGGAGATATTTACACAACAAATGTGGTAAAGTAGTGCTTTGATAGAAGCTTCTAGAGGGAGGGCAACAGACAGGGTGTGGTTAGCTTTACTTGGAAAGTTCTGTGAGTTTTCTTCAAGGAGATGATGTGTGAGTTGAGTGTGGTCAGTCGAGTAAGTGCCCACCAGGAAGACAGAAGAATAAGATCAAAAGCAGAGAGCACCCAGAGAGTGCTATGGAGGTGAGCAGAAATGCAAGGTGTCTGGGGAATCAAGACATGAAGCTGGCAGGGTAGCCGGAGACTGAATCAGAAAGGGTCTGCTGACCCAGTGCCTAGGAGCTAGGATTTCATCACCCATGAGTCTCTGTCTCCTTGGAGTCTCCTTTCTAGTGGGTATAACTGTGCATACTGTGTTACAAAATGTGCTGATCTCTAGCACAAGGTCTGGAGCATGTTTGCGTGAAGTCCGTGCTCCCTAATGTGTTCTTGGCACAACTTCTCTGGCCTCATAGTAGGAGACAGCAAAGGTACAGAAGTCCTGACTGCAGACAAGAGTTGGGACACATTTTCTCCATAAGACACAGGACAGCTTCTTACACTTAGTCCTTCCAAACATTACCTGGGGACCATTTTAAATAATAAAATCATAATCAGCCACCAAAAAGCATCAAAATGTGAAACACATCCCCAAAACATAGTACAATTAAGAAAAAAAAAAAAACCCTTTTTGTTCATTGTGTGACATTTGAAACAAAAAGGCAGAGAAGGTGGTGATGGTATTGTCAAGTTAATAGAATTTAACAGTGACCTGGGACATGGGCTTCTGGGTATGCCTGTGGGTGGGGCACTCCCTGGCTGGGATCCTCGGGAATGGAGCAGGCTGAAGGCATTCGTTGCTCTCAGCTTCCTGACTGTGGATCTGACTTGAGCAGCTGCTTCAAGTCCCCATGTCTTGCCAAGGTGCCTTCGACTGTGAGCCAGAGCAAGTCCTCCCTCACTTAAGTTGCTTCTGTCGGGACATTCAGTCAAAACAGAAAGAAACGAAACAGCCTCGGCTGGGAATGTGCACAGTTCTCTGGGCTCTGCCCGCTTCTACAAATAACCCCAACAGTCCCAAAGGTGTTGATTGTAGAGTTACAAATAAATGTTAGCAGAGATGAGTTTGTACTCGGAATCACAAATGACGAGTTGACTGTAAAGACATTCAAAGAAAAGAGTAGGCATTCTCGGGACACATCAGTTCCGGGGACTCTTAGCAAAAGGATCAAACAAATAACAATTTTACATTTCCCAGACCACTTAAGCAAAATGAAGGCTGAGTAGAATGGGGTGGACGGCACCCACTGAAGGCCTGTGTCAGCACTTGTTAGATGTCCTTCATGGGAATGGGTGGAACAAGAGCTCAGTTGCTATAGCTGGAGGCTGATGAGGAGAGAAAAACAGGGGGACAGAAGACAGTTGTTTTAGGAAGTCCAGCTGTGCCACTCATAGGGGAATATATCCCCATGGACAATGGAGGCTCTGAGGGAGTTGAAGCTTTTTTCTTTTGTACTAGTCACACGGCTCCTAGATGAGTGCCTGAAACATATTCTAATCTACACCTGGTCTCAATCAGCCCGAGAGAACCAGGAGGGCAAAGTCACCAGCCAATGCTTTAATTGACAAAGAAAACTTGAGGCCAAAAATGTTTAGTTCTGTGTCTCAGTCACACAGCCAGCTGGTGGCAGGATAATGCTGGAAGCCCAGGACTCCAGGCTCCTACTCAGGCATCCCTTCTTCTGTATCACGTGGTCAAAGCTAGGCGATAATTGGAAGTAGTGGGGAGCCAAATCATTTTCCACAGCATTACAATGGAGATCACAGTAAGGAGGGGTTGGGAAGGCTTCCCAAGTAAAGAAAGCAACACACAAAAATGGTATAGAGAGGTTAACCCCAATTTTGTAGAATAAAAGTAGTTAACCAGCATTGAAAATAATGAAAGTCACTATGTCACCAGTTGAAGTGGCTTTCTCTGCAGGGAATATTTACTTCTCCAGCACATTTTATTTTGTTTTATTTCATTTTATTGTTCATATGCATTACCTTTGTGAAGAGAAAAATAAAATAACCATTTTTAGGGAAAATTCCATTGCTGTTAGAAGTGGATTGAAGAACATGTCTAATGAGGAGATTAGACAACCTCCAAACACATCCAGGAGGGTGAAGAGAGGTTTCCCACAGCTAAGTGGGGAGAAACAGAAGACAGTGAGAAAAAATCCGGAAGTATTCCCACTGTAGGGGGCTAAAGGGTACCAAAAACAAACCACAGATAATCTGGCGATTAATAAGCCATGTCCCTACCGAGAAAGAAAGTGACTCTGAGATTTGTAATATCAAGAAACAGAGGGTTTCCTGCCTCCTCCACCTCCCAGACCAGCTCACACTCCCCCAAGCACGCACCAGGCAGCCGAGCCTCGCTCCTGCTGCATGCTCAGTTTGGAAATCACTGAGCTCCTCCGTGCTGACCTCATCAGCGCATTTGAGGAGGCAATGGAGTGGCACACCGAGATGAGTGACAGCATGGCACACCAAGATGAGTGATGGAGTGGACACACCGAGATGAGCCATACACAGCAGCAGCCTCACGGGGCCATTACAGTAGTCCCGTGGAAAGGCAACCTCGGGTTGCATACACCTCGGGGAAGACGGCATTGGATCGAGTGCGGATGGCTGTGAACCATCATGTGGGTGCTTGGAATTGAACCCCGGTCCTCTGTAAGATCAACAAGTACTCTTAACCTCTGAGCCATCTCTCCAGCCCCTTTGTATGTTTCTTTTAAGTAGGCTTCATCCTACAGCCGTGTCTAGAAATGGGAATTATTGCTTCTGCACATGTCCTGTTGCTGCTGCTGAGGCCAGCGAACGTCCCACACAGTGGCCATTTCTTGAGAACTTAGTGGACAAGAAGAAATGGTTTGGGGAGCTCATTAGGTAAAGTTCAGGGGTCCCTCACTTTTCTTTCCCAGACTTACACTATATTTTGAAAAAAAAAAAAAAGTCAGTGAAGAGTTTTAGAATTCCAAGACAGCCATGAATCTTGAGACTTTCAACCTGGATATCATTTGGTAGGAAGTAGAAAATCTTAGCATACAGTTCTAAATGTTTCCACACCCCTCATATGGCTCCTTTCTGGGAATTGTTGCAAATATCTGCAGAAAGCAAAGACCATCTCGCCTCATGCACACCCCACCACTCTTCACTCTGCCTAGCATGTTGAGGGAAAAAGGGAGTGTCATCCGTCACATCACTCTCCAGACATTTAACAGCCATTGCTATTAGTCTAATAAGGTTACTGGTGATGTAACTGTATATGTACTACTACTACTACTGTATATGAACACCTAAAGAAAGGTGTGGGTTTTGTATGTAAGATGATTGACAGGACAAACTTCTTCCTCATTGGAAGCCCTGAGAGAAGGGCTTCTTCTCTTCCCTATAAAATACTATAAATTTGACAAGCATGGTAGCTCACATATGTGACTCTAGCACTCATGAGACTAAGACATGGGTGTTGTATGAGCTACAGAGCAGCCTGGACCACATTCAGTTCCAGACCTGTCTAGGATACAATGTGAATCACTGTCTCAAATCAAAACCCTCATAAACTATTAAAATACTCTGTTTCAATATTTGAAACAATGTGGTGCTACTGGATGCATTCACAAATAGGTCAATGGAAAAGAATAGAAAGTCAGAACTAGAACCAAATGGCTACAGGGATTTGATACACGATAAAGGCAGTGTCTTAATCAGTTGGTGTCAAGGTAGACTCTTCAATAAAACCATGAGGGGGTAATGGAGGAATCAGGTACAAAAAGGCAGACTAGGATCCATATCTAAAATAATGTGCACCAGGACACTCCAATAAATAAAAGGCTTCAGCATGGAGACAAACTATTAAAAAATATGATAGCCGGGCTGTGGTGGCGCATGCCTTTAATCCCAGCACTTGGGAGGCAGAGCCAGGCAAATCTCTGTGAGTTCAAGGCCAGCCTGGGCTACCAAGTAAGTTCCAGGAAAGGCACAAAGCTACACAGAGAAACCCTTTCTCGAATATATATATATATATATATATATATATATATATATGATAAAACACATATAAACTCGTTTGTCACACCAGAGTTGTGGAGGCCTTTCTAACTATGGCTCAAAGAATAAAGATCCTGAGAGAAAATTATGCACCAGCTGCATAAAGAAAATGCTCTCTGCAGAAAAACAACAGCAAAAAACAACACACGAAGCCTAAGTCAGCAAATAAGGGACCACCCGTAAAAATGTGTTTGCCTCATCTCAGGTGCTCTCCCCAGAACACATTTCATAAAAGGAATAAAACTGCCCTCAAGCACATGAAAATTCCGAACCTCAGTCAAAAACAAAACTGTAAATCAGAGCAGCCTAGAGACATTTCCTGCCCATCAGATTGGCAAGAATCCAGCACTCTACTGTCTGAGCAAGGCAGACGAAGGTGCTTGCATCCAGAGCTGCTTGTCCAGGTCTACGAACAACCGTTGCTTTTACCATACACCTTCCAACCCAGAATCCCACTTCCAGGGATTTATTCTATAAGTATAACTGCCTCAGAAGGAAAAAATCATTGTGGCAGTTTGAATGTCATTGGCCCCCATCATCCCATGGGGAGTGGCACTATTAGGAGGTGCGGCCTTGTTGGAGGAAGTGTCTCACTGTAGGGGTGGCCTTTGAAGTTTCCTATGCTCAGGATACCGCCCAGTGTCTCAGTCGACTTCCTGTTGCCTGCAAGATGTAGGTCTCTCAGCTACTACCCCAGCACCACATCTGCCTGCACGCCACCATGCTCCCTGTCATAACGATAATGGACCAAACCTCCAAACTGTAAGCGAGCCCCCTCAGTTAAACGTTTTCCTTATAAGAGCTGCCATGGTCATGGCGTCTCTTCACAACAATAGAAACCCTAGGACAGTCATTTATACAGGTTTATCTTTTCCCCCTAGATTTATTTTTAATTATATGAGTATTCCGTGTGTGTGTGTGTGTGTGTGTGTGTGTGTGTGTGTGTGTGTGTGTATTTGCACATGAGTACATATGCCTGTGGAACTGGAGTTAAGGGCGATTGTGAGCCTGCTGCCGTGGGTGCTGGGAACTGAACTCTGGTTCTCAAACAAACAAACAAACATAGCAACTGCTCTTAACCATTGGGCCATCCAGCTCCCAGATGTCTTTTGCAGTACTGTTGGTTACAAGATTGAAAGCAACTGAAGTGTCTATTGATGGGAACTCTTGGATAAAGACTACTCTAGCTACATAGTGCAGTACTATGCAGATGTAAGGAGGAAAGTAGGTGCTGTCTATGTGCTAGTAGAGAAACGCCACCAGGATTTTACTGTTGAGTAATTGGGAGGAAGGGGCACGGAGTACAGACTTATCGTAAGAGAAGGGAGCACAGATATAATTGTATTTGCTTATATTTGCATTTTCAAAGCATGGAAATGATCACGCGAGAAACTAACAGAAATGTTTATTAATTTAGAATCAGAGTGGATGGGAACAAGGTGGAAATTGTGTGTGTGTGTGTGTGTGTGTGTGTGTGTGTGTGTAACTTTATATTGTTCTGATTTTGAGCCATATGAACATGTTATTTGTTTTTAAAAGTTAATTTAAATATTAAAAGAAATAAGTTGTTGGCATTGAGCGTGACATAAAGGCTTTTTAAAAGCACCCCACACTCCTGTCACCTCCCTCTATTGAGACATATCTAAGTCACAACCTCAGGCCACTCTCTCAAACCTGGCAGAATGTCCTAGAGACAACTGACTGAGTCCCTTTTCCCATGCAAGGAAGTGTGGCCACAAGACTAGCGGACAAGGCTTTCTCACTGCAGGACTGACCTCTTCACGGGTCCTCCACCACAGTGATAGTTCAAAGGTCGCCTTCCTATCTGAAGGGAAGATGGGACGTGAGTCTATCAGGTGGATGTACTGCCTCATTAGAGCATAAAGCAGCAGGGCCCAGTGACCACTGACTTCGGAGGCTGGTGATGCAGGGAGGGGGTGACTTTCCTTCCTTTAATTTGGTTTTCCCAGGTATTTTTGTTGGTATTACAGAAAGCAAACACAATAGCTAGAATAAACATGAGTTAGATACACCATACAATTGCTCTACCCAGCACTTCCTGCATAGTAAGAACAGAGTGTAAAACTTAGAGTGCTATACAGGAGTCCACTGTAACACCATCTTACATGGAAATAAATAGCTAACTTTGTTTTTGTTTGTTTTGTTTTCTGAGACAGGGTTGACCTGTGTAGCCTTGGCTCTCCTGGAACTCGCTTTATAGATCAGGCTGGCCTCAAACTCACAGAGATCTGTCTGCCACTGACTCCCTAGTGCTGGGCTTAAAGGCGTGCACCACCACACCTGGCTAGTAGCTAACTTTACCTATTAAGAATAGACTTTGTTTTCTTGGTTATTCTCTAACAAAAACATTTGCATTTTTAATTATACCTCAAATAGTAGTGAAAAGATCCTATGTAGCTATCTCCTGAAGAATTTATGATCAAAATTGTCTGCCACTCCCCTGGCGTCTTTTAGTGAGCAGCCTATCTAAGAGGAGTCGGGGGTGTCCATCATCCCTATCTCCATGGCAATGAAGAGGTACTTGTAAGGCTTTAAACTTATAAGACCTGAGTTATCGCAGCCTAGATCTCCTTACTGGTAAAAGAGGGACAGTACCTACAAGATCATTCAGAAAACTGAACTACATCATGTAGGCTGAGGACAAGTCGCCCACAATGTTGCTGGCTCTTGCTAATTTCTAAGAGTAGTCGTTACCGAGCATCTTCTGTGTATGGGCGACTGTGGAAGAACCCTATCTGCACCTGCTCAGTCAGTCTTGATGCTTTGTGGGCTTAGAGATGCATAGTAACGTGCCTAAAATTTCATCACGCATCAAAGCAGAGGTAGGGACCCAATGCATCTAAGCCCACAGCCTAAAATCTGCACCGCACATGGAGATGTTTTTGAAAATAAACCATATGAATAGTCTGTTACTTTATAATTTTGTGTACATATATGTGGTGTGTGTGTGTGTGTGTGTGTGTGTGTGTGTGTGTGTGTGTGTGTG
>CABHPP010133384.1:0-10327 GCA_902168425.1 Peromyscus attwateri
GTTTTTCGAGACAGGGTTTCTCTGTGTAGCTTTGCGCCTTTCCTGGAACTTGCTTTGAAGACCAGGCTGGCCTCGAACTCACAGAGATCCACCTGCCTCTGCCTCCAAAGTGCTGGGATTAAAGGCGTGCGCCACCACCGCCCAGCGATACGGTATGTTTTTAAAAGGTTTTCTTAGCGCTCTTTGCATTAGAAGTATGTGGGTGTGGGTTGGTCAAGTGGGTTCTGTTGTAGGGCTGCCCAGTGGATCATGTCGGTGAAAGTTTTCCAGGCATTTTTCTTGCTCACAGCAGAGTCTGCTCCACCTGCTACATGCTGGGAATTTGGGGAGCCAAATGGGCTTTATTTGTAGACTTGGACTTCACTACAGAACCCCTGCTCTGCTGTGCAGAGTCCCCAGGTCCACAGTCCTTCTGTTCAGTGAGGCCCAAAAGGGGACCTCGTACTGAGATCATTGGAGAAGTTTACAAAGTACTGAAGACTGGGTGGGTGCTGCCTCCAGAGTTTTCAATTTCATAATACATCTGGGATATCTTCTACATACTGGGGTTTTACAACCTTCCCCAACAGAGTCCATTGTGCAGCCAAGATCAAAGCCACAGCTCTGGTTGAACCTCCCCAGAGTTTGCCTCTGAGCTGGTGCCAGGAGAGCTCCTTTGCATTCTGATCTTCTTTCTTGCTTGCAGAGTTACCTCCTACCAGTTAGTGATCAGTGTCTGGACTGGATGGATGTTCCCAGGTTCTGGGAAAGAGAGGGGCACACAGATTGCAAAATCACCTGAAGGCCTTATTCAGAAGCAAAGCAATGGTATAGATTAGATATGCTGTCAAGAGTACAACAGACCAGATAAATGATAGAGTACTCAAGGGCCCTAGGTTATTGCCTGGAATTTCTGTTATAGGGTTTTAGGAGGAGGGCCTGGTTGCTAAGAGATGTAATATGGGTGGTTCTCTATTTTGATTGACAAGCTTGGATTATGTAAGCCTTTTCTCACTGTTCTGTCCCTTCCCATGGTGCATATGATTTTGATCATATACATGCCAATTTTGCATAGCTATAAGATGGTCAAGGAATTCTCCCTTAGAGTTCCCTCAGAGGACACAGTTCTGCATTATTGGCACACAACCAAATCCAGTCTAGGCTACATTGGTCCCTACCTTCCAGGCCTAGATGAGCTCTAGAATGAATGTGAATAGGAAGCAAACTGGAGAAACCAAAGGGCAGTTTATAGTGGTATTCTATTTGTACTGAAATGTGATTTTATTTGTATGTTAATAAATAAAGTTGCCTCGGGGTCAGAGCTATTAACAAGCCATAGCGAAAGCCAGGGCGGTGGTGGTGCACGCCTTTAATCCCAGCACTTGGTAAGCAGAACTAGGTAGATCTCTGTGTGTTCAAGGATACAGCCAGCATTGGAGACACACGCTTTTAATCTCAATACCAACCATAGAAGACCTGGAGGTCTGTACAGACAGGCAGTGAAGAGGTAGTCACGTAGTTGGGTTTACAACCAATGAGAAGGAAGAACCAGAACTCTTTATAAGTCAAACGCACAGGAAGTAGCTCCCTTTTCGGAGAGGTCTCTTGGCGGGAGAAGCTAGCTGGCGGAAAGCGGGTAAGGCTCCTAGCTCTGACCTCTTGGGCTTTTATCTTTACATTGGCTCTGTGTTTCTTATGTAGATGTAGTTTAGATGTAGTTTAGAGGTCAGCTTGCAGCAGCAGCAGATGGAGGACCAGGGCAGGACAGGGGAGTTCTGGACCGTAGAGTCTGGTCCAGCATCCCCAGTACACAGTGGTGTTCTTCCAGGTTATCAGTCATCATTTCTCGTTTGGCTACCACTCTGTCAGCCAATTCCATACTGGTCTCTGACTTCAAATCTTTATTTCTTCCTCCTGTCTGTTGTTTTTTTTTAAAAGACATATTTACCTTTTATGTTTTACATATGTGTGCACCAAGTTCAAGGTGCCTGAAGAACCAGAAGAGGGCGTCAGATACCCTGGAACTGGATGATTGTGAACTACTGTGTGGGCACTGAGAATTGAACCCAGTCCTCTGCAAGAACAGCCAGTGCTCTTAATGGCTGAGCCAGGTCTCCAGCCCCTTTGTCTCCTTTTAAAGACTTTTCCTCAGCAGTTCAGACATTTCAGGCTCAGCTCCACCAGTGTAGTGGTTTGAAAGAAAATGGCCCCCCATGGGAATGGCACTATTAGGAGGTGTGGCCTTGTTGGAAGAAGTATGTTACTGTAGGGGGGCAGGCTTTGGAATCTTCTATGCTCAAGCTGTGCCCAGTGACACGGTTGCTTCTGCTGCATGTGGATCAAGATATAGAACTTTCAGCTCCTTCTCTAGCACTATGTCTGCCTGCACACCGCCATGTCTCTCTGTTATGATAATGTACTAAACCTCTGAAACCGTAAGCCAGCTCCACTTAAATGTTTTCTTTATAGAGTTGCTGTGGTCATGGTGTCTCTTCACAGCAACAGGAACCCTAACTAAGACAAAGTTGTTGGGAGTTTTTGCTCTTGGGGGGGGGGGGCGGGGTCCGCCACCCAGTTTCCACATAAATCATACACAGAGGCTTATTCTTAATTATCAATGCCCGGCCTTAGCTTGGCTTAGTTTCTTGCCAGCTTTCCTTAACTTATTCTGACTACCTTTTGCCTCTGGGCTTTTCCTGTCCTCTAAATTCTATAAATCTTACTCTTTCTCTGTGGCTCACTGTGTAGCTGGGTGGCTGGCCCCTGGAGTCCTCCTCCTTCTCTGACTCCTAGATCTTCATTCCCCCTCCCAGTTTTCTCCTTCTATATATTCTCTCTGCCTGCCAGCCCCGCCTATCCTTTCTCCTGCCTTGCTATTGGCCAGTTCTTTATTAGACCATCAGGTGTTTTACACAGGCACAGTAACACAGCTTTACAGAATTAAACAAAAGTAACACACCTTAAAATATTCTACTACAAATCAGTCTGATGTGCTCATCTATCTCCCGACCATGGGTCTCTGCCAGCTCAGCTCACTTCTCTGGGCATTGCAAATCTCCCCCAATAACACCAGCTTACAAGCCACCTCTTCACATGACCTCTCTACTTAGCTTCTTCCCAGCTTCCCTTCACCATTCAGATTTTGGTTGTCAATCACCTCTACTCATCTTACTCTCATCAGCACCTTGTTCTGCATCTTCTGGCTTCTTCAGCTGGCACCAGGCACCTAAAACACAGCAGCCCTCCTAGTGGATGAAGTGGTATGTCCTAGTTTTGATTTGTGTCTTCCTAACGAATGAAGACCAAAACCATATTTCCCGTGCTTATTTCCTATTTGAAGGAAATGTGTATTTAATGTTCTGTTATTTTTTGTTTGGTTTCTTGAGGGGGAGGCGTTGTTTATTTGATTGGTATTTTTGTTTTTGTTTCTGAGACAGCATTTCTTCTTATACTCTAGGTTGGTCCGAATTCACCACGGAGCCTAGATTAGCCTTGATTTTATAGATGTTGTAGAATACTC
This sequence comes from Peromyscus attwateri, assembly GCA_902168425.1. Lineage (NCBI taxonomy): Eukaryota > Metazoa > Chordata > Mammalia > Rodentia > Cricetidae > Peromyscus > Peromyscus attwateri. The sequence continues at coordinate 3,500 of CABHPP010133384.1, forward strand.
CTTTACATTGTGTGAATATATACCACTGTGGTTGGTTTAATAAAAATTTAAATGGTCAATAGCTAGGAATGATTTTGGGGACAGAGAGAATGCTGGGAAGAAGAAGGCAGAGTTGCCAGCCAGGCACAGAGGACACGAAGCAAGCAGTGTGGGCAATACAAAGTAAAGGTAACCGAGCAACATAAAAGAACGTAGATCAGAAGATATGAGTTAATTTAAGTTATAAGAGCTAGTTAGAAACAAGCCTAAGCTATCGGCCAAGCTTTCATAATTAAGTAAGAAATCTCTGTGTTGTGATTTGGGAGCTGGCTGGTGGGACAGAGAAAGACTTCTGCATGTGGCAATCCTCCTGCCTCGGCCATCATGCTCAGTTTTATTTGTTTGTTTTATTTTCCAGTGATGTTTCACTGGGTTGTTTCAATTTGGTTTGAACTCCTGACCCAAAGTCTCCTGCTTCAGCCTCTGAGTACCTGGAATCACCATCACTTGGCATTGCGCTAAGCTTCTTCCCAGTTTTACTGGACTTTATGCTATTTGACCTGTATCCACATAGTATGGATGAAAGCCTCCTTTCACATACTTGCTTTACAAATATTTTCGCCATTCTCTGGCTTGCCTTCCCATGTGTTATCTTTTAACACACAAAAGTTTTTAATTTGGATGGTGTCCAATATATTTATTGTCTCTCTGATCACTTATGCTTTGGGTGTCATACATTACACTCCATTGACTGAGTCAAGATCATGAAGTTCTACTCTACACTTTCTGACAAAAACACCCAACACTTAGCTTGCCCATCCAAGTCCATAATGCATTTGGATTATTTTTTTTACAGCTATGAAATGGGGGTCAAATTTAAAAGGTTAGTTTTAGATTTATTTATTATATCTGTATGAGTATTTTGCCTACGTGTATGTGTAGGTGTCAGCAGAGGTCAGAAGAGGGTGTCTGATCCCCTGGGACTGGAGTTGCATAGAGTTGTGAGTTGTCATGTGGGTGATGGGAACTGAACTTGGGTCCTCTGGAAGAGCAGGAAGTACTCTTAACTGCTGAGCCATCTCTCCAGCCCTGTTCAAATTTTTTTTTGCTTGGGGATGTTTCATGTCCCTGAACCACCTACTGAAGAATTAATTTTTGCCCTGATGAAGCTTGGCACCTTTTCCAAAATTACCTGGTAATTGAAGTAAAGATGTATGCCTGGATTCTCAATTTTATTCCATTGTTTCACACAGACATAAATAATATGTATATATGCTCACATATATTTACCTATATACCAGTACCACTGTATCTTTATGGAATGTTTTGAAATTAGGAAGTTTGAATTCTCCAACCTTGTTCTTAAACTTTTAAAAGATTCATCTATTTTTAAAAATGTTTTATGTGTATGGGTGTTTTGCCTGCATGTATGCATATCACATGTATGCAGTGCCTGAGGAGGCCAGAAGAGGGTGACATGTCCTCTGAAATAGGAGATACAGACGGTTGTGAGCCATTGTGTAGAAGCAAGGAACTAAATCTAGGTCCTCTGCGAGAGCAGCCAGTGTTCCTAATGCTAAGGCCATCTCTCCAGCCAGTGTTCTAAAAAATTTTAAAGATTGTTTTGATTATTCTCAGTCCCTTCCATTTCCATAAAATTATAGGCTCATCTTGTCTATTTCTAAAAAACTAATGGCTGAGATTTTTCTTTTGATGCTGTTATAAATTGAGTGGCTTTTAAAGTTTCATTTTACTTTTAGTTTTAAAAAATTACGTGTGTGTGTGTGTGTGTGTGTGTGTGTGTGTGTGTGTGTGTCTATGTGTCTGTGTGTTTCTGTGTGTGTGTGTGTATGTATGTGTGTGTGTGTCTATGTGTCTGTGTGTTTCTGTGTGTGTGTGTGTGTCTATGTGTCTGTGTGTTTCTGTGTGTGTGTGTGTGTGTGTGTGTGTGTGTGTGTGTGTATGTGTATACCCATACCATGGTGAATCAAAGAACAATTTTCAGAAGTCAGTTCTCGCTTTCTACTATGTGAGTCCCAGGGATCCAGCTCAGATAGTCACCCTTGGCGATAGATCCCTTTTCTGACTGGCCATCTCTCTGTCAACATCCCTGAACAGTGCAGGATTTTTACTTATAGAAATGCTTCTTTAAGGTTAAAGGGCTGTCTCAGCAGTTTTGGGAACCTGGGTTCAACTCCCGGCACACACATGGTGGCTCACACCCCTCCGCGACTCCCGTCATAAGGGATATGACAGCCTTTTCTGGCCCTGAAGGCACCAAGTACACATGGGGGGCACAGATACACATGCAGACAAAATGCTCATACACACAAAAATAAAATCTTAAAAAAATAATACTTCTTTCTACTCCTCATAAGGATTTGTGTTATGGGAGGATGTTGGGTTCCATCAAATGCTTTTCCTGCAGCTTTTGACATGGTCATGAGGGTTTTATCCTTATTTTGTTAAGAGAGAATTGTATTCATTTGCTTTCTTATGTTAAGCTAACTCTACATTTCTGGGATAAATCCCACTTGTGTATAATTCTTTTCTATGTATTACTGAATTCAGTATGCTGGTATTTTTCCCATCTATAGAGATACTGGTTTCTGGTTTTCTGTACTGCTGTTATCTGGTTTTGGTATCAGGCTCATGCTGTTCTCATAAAATGAGCTTCAAAGTGTTTGATGATTCTTTTTGAGTTAATGTTTGTGCATAATGCAATGTCCTGATCAGAGTTCTCGTTCGGCATAAGTAAATGAGTTGTGTTTAAAGGTCCCTGCCGTATCCACTGGGGTACTCCTTCTGTTGTTGGCCATCGGGTCTCTCTGTAAACTCTCTGGTCCCCTTATTTTTCATGTCTTTGCATTTGCACTGTGACATATTGATGCTTTTACCCTCCAAAGTTAGTTTTATTGAAAGTTTTATCCTTATTTTCCACATCCTATGACTTTTAGAATTGATGTCTCAATATTTTGACTGCAGTCATCTGTGTGACACAAGATTTCTCACATTCGTCATTTTTAGATTGCCTGTCACAGTGGTTTTATGAACATTCACACTGGAGGATGGAGAGATGGCTCAGTGGTTAAGAGAGCTTGCAGCTCTTCCAGAGGACCTGAGTTCAGTTCCCACACCCATGTCTGCCAACTCACAACCACCTGTAACTCCAGTTCCAGGACTCTCTCTTCTGGCCTCTGAGGGAACGGAACACACACACACACACACACACACACACACACACACACACACACACACGGGAACATATACACAAATAAAAGTATATCTTGAAAAAACATTCACACGGACATACAGCAGGAGAGAAAATGTCCTTCAGAAGTTCCTGTCTTTTCCTTTTGACACCCCCCCCCCCCCCACTAGAGAACTGTTTCCCACTCCTCCAAGCCCCTGGAAATCACTATTTAGTTACCTCATGTAAGTAGGAGCTTTTACAATGTTTGTCTCCTTGTAAGAAAGCAGGCCGAGCTAGCAGGTTTTCACGCCGACATCTGACTCCCCGGGAGTCTTTGTTGGTAAATAGAATGATAGAGACTTAGTTAAAAACCACATTTGGCGGTGGCAGCAGAGCTGGTGCCGGCAGAACCGGAAATCCCACCAGGCCTTGGCCAGGTGCTGACTTTGTGGCGGTGGGGTCACAGACAGTAGTTAAAATACTGGTAGATTCAGGTGTAGCCACCAAGATAACTGAAAAACAGTAGACTTTTGTTTTGTTTTTGTTTTTTGTGACAGGGTTTCTCTGTGTAGCTTTGGTGCCTGTCCTGGATCTCACTCTGTAGACCAGGCTGGCCTCGAACTCACAGAGATCCACCTGCCTCTGCCTCCTGAGTGCTGGGATTAAAGATGTGCGCCACCACCGCCCAGCCTAACAGGAGACTTCTTAACAGATACCTTCTATCATGTGAGGACCCCTCCCTGTTGCTCTTCCAAAGGATGAGAGTTCAGTTCCCAGCACCCACGTGGTGGCTCGTAACTGTAGTAGTTTCTCTTCAGACCCAGGCTGCAAATAATGACACTGAGACTTATTATTAATTATGAAAGTTCAACCTTAGCTTAGGCTTGTCCCTCTAGCTCTTATAACTTAACTCATTTATTTTAATCTACGTTCTGTGGAGTAGCTTGTTACCTCATCTCTCCGTATTGCTCTCATCTCTCCTCCCTCCACATCTGACTGGTGACTCCACCTTCTTCCCAGAGTTCTCTTTCTGTCTGGAAGTCCTGCCTATAACTCTTGCCTAGTTACTGCCCATTCAGTTTTTTGGTTGCACCAATCACAGCAATACATTTTCACACAGTGTACAAATTTCCCATAACACACAACAATCTGTAACTCCAGTCCCAGGGGATCTGATGTCTCCTTTGGCCTCTTTGGGCACCAGTACATGCTTGCAGTCACATCCATGGGTGAAAACATATGCACACTTAAAAAAAATAAGTCTTAAACGAAGAAGTGACTGTTGGTTCTTGTCAGATCACCTCTATACTGTATACTAAGCTATCCACAATGTTTTTCTTTTCTGCATATTGTATGAATTACACTGTTCGATTGTCAAGCCAACCCTCTTTGCTGGCACAAATCCCACATGGCTATTTTGTGTAGCCTGTCTGTCCATGTGTTACTAGATTCAATTTGCTAAAATTTTATTAAGTTTTTTTCCCCACTGAGTTCAACAGGGATTTTGATCTGTGTTTTGTCTCTGCTGGGTTTCTACCAGTGATGGTGCCCTGCCACAGGGACCCAGGGAATTCTTCCTCTAGCTCTCTGGGAAAGCCCATTTAGGAGTAGAAATAGTTCTTCCTTAGGAATTTCCTGGAATTCTTTAGTGAAGTCGTCTAGCTCTTGGGTTTTCTTGGTTGAAAAGATTTGAGCCAAAGTTTAAACTTCTTCAATACGTGTAAATTATGCAGGCTGTCCATTCTTTTGCTTACATCTATTTGCTTCTGTATTATGGGTGTAGATGTGAGTGTGTACACCATGATGCACATGTGGAGATCAGAGGTAACTTGTGGAAGTCACTTCTCTCATTCTGTCCTATAAACCCCCAGGATTGAACTCAGAGCCTTAGGCTTGGCCACAAGTCCCCTTACCTGCTAAGCTGTCTTACTGGTCCCCGGGCTACCTATCCTTAAGGGAGAGTTACTGTTTGTTTCTTTAGGAGCTTGTCTATTTCATCTAAATTATCAAATTTATTAGCATAAAATCAGCCATAATACTGTGTTCTCTGATTATCAATTCTACTACCATAATCTGGGGTAATGCCATCTGTCATTCCTAATATTGGTCAGTTCCCCCCCCACACACACACACACAACCTGGTTAAAGGCTTACAATATTTAGTGATTGGAATATACCAGCTTGTGTCTACATTAATATTCTGTACTAGTGTTCAGCTTTCTATCTATTGATCTCCAAAGGAAATTCTCTCCCTCTAGTTTTCTATACTCTTCATACCCACCTGGCCCTACACAACTCCTAAGACACTGCCTGTTCTGACAATGTTACACAAGGACATTTACACAACATGGATTTTTGGTGACTTAATATAGTTTTTGTCAAGGTTCATCTACGCTGACACACACATGATTAGTTAATCGTTTTCTACAACTGTACATATATTCCACATCCTGTTGATCCAACCATTAGATGATGGACGTTTGAGGTATTTATGCCTTTTCCTCTTGGGATAATACCACTATGAGCACTCCTACATGAATTTGGCATGAACATGTTTCCATTTCACCTAGGTAAACACTTTTGTTCAGGATTACCTGGGTCCGTTACACCTGTGTGTTTAACTTTCTCTAATTCCTACAACCGAAACTTGGTATTATCTGGGTTTTGCTTGTTTCTTGTTTTATTTTGAGATGGGGTCTTCTAGCCCTGACTGGCCTAGAACTCACTATGTAGTCTAGGCTAGCCTTGAACCACAGAGATCTGCCTGCCTCCCCTCCCAAGTGCTGGGATCAAAGGCGTGCGCCACCAGGCACACTTTGCCATTTTGATTGTGACCACCCTGTGAAAACGACCTCTGTCTCTCCCCATGAGGCTCCACTCCCACCCCTTGGAGACAAGGTCTAATAGCTGTGGATACCTTGGGATTCTCTCATGTAGCCCAGGCTGGCCTTGCCCCAAGTTCACAGTCTTCCTGCTTTCCCTTCCCAAATGCGGGGGCAATGGGGCTGCACCCCCCCCCCCCCCCGTACCCAGCTGCTTTGGGTGCTGTTTGCTATCTTTTTTCTTTTGTTTCTTACCCTTGCTGTTTGTTTAGCCTTTCAAGCTTGTGTGTCTATGGTTTTCATCGAGATCTGGAAGACTTTCAGGCATAGCTCATTACCACATTTTCTCCATTTCCCTCCTCTTTGAAGTCTCCAGTCACACCTGTGCTGGGCCGCTGAGTTTTCTCCTGGCTCAGAACGGCTTCTGTCGCTTCTCTCTTCCTTTTTCTCCACTCATCTTCTGCCCAGTGATCTCCTTTGCTCCCTCTCGATTCTTTCTGCCCTTACTTCGACTTCTTTGTTGCTGTGCATTTCTTTTTTTTTTTTTTTCTTCATTTTTCTTTATTAAGAAATTTTCTACTCACTCCTCATGCTATCCACAGATCCCCTCTCCTCCCTCCTCCCACCCCCCAGCCCTCTTTCCCAAGCCACCCCACGTCCCCACATCCCCCAAATTGAGGTCTCCCATGGGGAGTCAGCAGAGCCCAGCACACTGAGCCTAGGCAGGTCCAAGCCCCTTCCCACTGCACCAAGGCTGTGCAAGGCATCACACCGCAGGCACCAGATTCCAGAAGCCTGCCCATAGACCAGGGACAGATCCCGATCCCCCTGCCC
>CABHPP010133385.1:0-11021 GCA_902168425.1 Peromyscus attwateri
ACACACACACACACACACACACACACACACACACACACACATATGTAACAATAATAATTAAAGAAGAGGTCATGAGTTTGAGAGGGAATGGAGGGGACATGGGGAAAGTTAGAAAGGGTTTGAGGGAGGAATATAAATAATGTAAATACAGTACTCATGTGTGAAATTCACCAAAAAATTAATTAAAAAATATACAGTATGTTACAAAATATAAAACACAGAAGGATAGCTTGCTCTAAAGGAGGACTGTTACTCTACCAGGCTTTTTTACTAATTTATCATTAATGTATTCCCTTTTCTGCATCCAGTCAACGCATATGTGTTGGGAACTCTGAATACCAGACTCCATGCTGAACATTGAACATGATGGACCAGTTCCTTGCTGACAGGAGCTCCCAGGCCAGCAAAACAGAACAGCAAATAAAACAGAAATAAGGGTTATGAAGTTCTAGTTTTTCTAGATCAAATGGAGAAGACACACACACACACATTGTTGCTATTTAAATGTCTTCAGAAAGGGCAGTTAAATGGGTGGGAAATGTCTGCTGACGATTCTGATAGGGGTGGGGCTTCCTATGGCCCTCTCCCAACTACCAAATTTTGAGTAGCTTGATCCTGTGATGGCTAATGCAGAAGAGAAAGTCAGTTTTCATCAGGGTTGTAGTCCATGGAAGGTTACCCATGCTCCAGTGCATTGGCTACACCCATGCACACACTGGCAGCACTAGTGGAACTTGGTGGTAGTGGGAAACATAAACTTGAGAGAGAGAGATGAAGAACATTGGGGAGAAGTTGCAAAGGAAGGGGTGGGGATATGATTAGGCTACATTGTCTAGGTGTATGAAATTCTCAAAGAATACATTTGAAATCTACTTTTTAAAGGAAGTGACTGATGGTTGTACATGTTCTACAGGGAACCAGACCAAGGTCCCAAGTCCTGAGCTGTCCTTCAATAGATATAGGTGTGTGATGATTCCAAACAAGTCATTCCTAGTTTATTAGATTTCTGTTTGCCTATTGCAGGATGGTTCAGCTATACTCACTGGCTAAACTATGATGACTATATGTTTATTACACTACAATGTATACATCTGTGGTACCTATAAAACGTACTCATACAGAACTCATTATGAAATGAACTTAGGGAAACAGACAAACACCACAGTGGATTTCTGGAGGGTAGCCCAAGCTGGGGGATAATTTCTCCTTCCAGAAGCTGGTAGAATGCATCACTCCAATGTCAAGACCGTCTCTGGGTTGGCAGCTTGCAAATTCTCCTCCCCCAGCCAAGAGTGTATTTCACCAGCATGGAAGCAGGAATGACAGAATGGGGTTAGGACAGAAAGAATGACATGGTTTTTTCTTTCTCTTTCTTTAAAATTCCAGTCTGAGGTACTGCAGAAGAGAAGGTGGTGAGGAGCCAATGGCGGTAATGTTCTGGGATGAAGGAAGCAGGAGAGTCTTCTGCCTGTGAAGATGTGGGGTCACTGGGAGCATGGGGGCTCAGAGTGTAGAGAAAGAGACCCCATCAAAAAACCCAGGACTGTGGATATAGCTCAGTGGTAGAGAACTTATCTAGCATGCCTGATGGCCTAGGTTCAATTCCCAGCACTACAAAAGGAGGAAGAAGAGGAGGAGATAATTGAAAACTGAAAATGTAGCTCAAATGTAGATTACTTGTCTAGCATGCACAGAGACCTAGGTTTAATACCTAGTATCAGTATCACAGAGGAGGAGGAGGAGGAGGAGGAGGGGGGGGAGAGAATGGAAGGAGGGGGAGGGGGAAGAAAGAGAACAAGTTTCTGCTCAGATTACAAATCATTCTAGCAGTAAAATTTTCATTTCTTCTTGGTCCACTCATGACATTTCTCTAGGCCTTGGGTGCCACCCAAGGAAATGGAGGCAACTACTTCCTCCAGTTCCATGGATTCTATCAAGATGAAGTTGCACATTTTAGGAAAATGTGTTAAAGAGATGAACAGCTACTGAAGATAAGCACCTCTACCCCTATTAACAAACTAAAACTTTATTTTAAAGTGGTCCACCTTCAAGTGCCTCACACCAGGGATAAGCCATTGTCCCTAGAGATTACTGCAGCATTCCCTACAGAAGTCCTTTGTAAACTGTTAGGGTTTACCATGGCTATAGTAATTAATTTAAATTTAATTATGATTACAATCATAATAATTATCATAACTTAATTATTTTTTTCTTGCCTGTTTGAGAAACAGTCTCAGTTTGTAACCTAGGCTGGCTTCATAAGTTCATTATTCTGCTCAGAGTGGTTGGATGAGTAGATGAATAATTGGAGAAACAGATGACCACACATTTCAAAAGTCACACAAAAGCAGTTTCTCGACATGAAGAAATTAATTTCCAAAATGCATAAGAAACTAAATAATATCTCTTAGTTTTGAAAATGTGGGCCAAAGATTTCCATAGACATTTCTCCTAAGAAGATGTAATAACCAGCAAGAGGAATATGATAAGGTCTTCAACACAACTGATCACCAGGAAAATTAATGTAAAAAATCCCAAAGAGATAGGGTCACTTCATACCTACAAAAAAGGACATTATTTAAAATAAAAACTAGAAAACAAGTAGTGACTATGAGCATGGTGATGAAATGGAACCTTGGACCTTGGAGGGAACATAAAATAGTGAAGCCACTGTGGAAAACTGCAAGTTCCTTTGAAACGTTAAAACAGAGTTATGATAATTTGCAAAAGTGGATATGGCATCAAACTGCCCTCAAAATTCATATCTTTATATCCATAAATTAGTGCAATTCTCAGACCTCATCAGAGATCTTCCCTCTGTAGTGGATAGAGGTCAATGCAGAAACTCAGAACTGGTCCTGAGAGTAAGTGTCAGTGGAATGCTCACTATAAATGAGACATCTGTGTTGAATCCCCTGTCCACAAGGTACAGAGACATCACTGTAGAAGATGGGGAGGAAAAGTTGCAAGATATTGAGGTTGGGGAGGACGAGAGTCATTATGGGACTAGAGCCCTCAGGGACTCACAATAACTGGTTTCTTGCACAAGATCTATATGAGATCAAGCCAGTCAGCATTCTAAATGAGGAGTTAATGGCAGCCAATGGCTTAGCTGAGAGGGAGAGTTGGTTTTCTTAAAAAGTATGGCTCCTGGTAGGTCAACCACATTCTAGTGATGGCTCTACACCCATAAGTATATAGAAAGCAAAAATTAGACTTGCTGTGTTATAAATTTTTAAAAAGAGAACATTATGTTGGTAAGGGCTAGGGAGGCAAGAGGTAGATCTGGGAGGAGTTAGGGAAGAGAAGTAAAAGGGTAGATATGATCAAAATCCATAGTATGCATGCATGAAATTTTTAAGGAATTAATATTATTATATTTTAAATTTTTTTTAAAAATAGAACTACTGTATTGGACCCACCAAACTCAATTCTGAATATTTAACCTATAGAATCACAAACAGTCTGAGAAAGATATCTGTACTCTCATATCCATTGCAACCTATCCTCAATAACCACTGAGAAGCAGAAGCAACATAGATAAACACAGATGTCCATTGCTGGAGGAATGGATAAAGAAGATGTGCTATATACATTCAATGAAGTAATATTCAACAATTAAAAGTAGTCATAGTCATGTCCTGTAATGGGTTGATCTTTAAGGATATGATGCTAGGTGAAATATGGCAGTCTAGGGCCAACAAATAAGACATGATTTCATTTCTATGTGCTATTTAAAACAATCAGATTCCCTGGAACAAGACTAAAAAATGCCGTAGGGGTGAAGTTCCACTGAGAAGGTATGTCCAAGTAAGAGTTCTAGAGAGCTGATGTGCAGCATTGAGCCTCTGGGTATTGATGCAGTGTTGCTCAGCTGAGATACTCACAGAGGGGCTGGAGAGATGGCTCAGTAGTCAAGAGCACCCGTGGCTCTCCCAGAGGACCCCATTTTAGTTCCCAGCACCCACACAATAGGGCTCACAACTTCAGCTCCAGGGAATCTGGCTCCTTCTACTAGAGGCTGCACATTCCTCTGCCCAGACCCCCACACATATACACACAAGTACACTTAATTAAAAATACAAAAAAAAATCTTTTTTTAAAAAACTGTGTTCAGAGGGTAGACTCCTTGTTACACATATTTTACCATAACAATGAAATGTTTTAAAGCAGCCTTCTCCACATGGCTGCCCTAGTTTTGTTCTATTTTGTTTTAGATCAATTACTCATGCTTTGTTCTGTCTTTTGTTCAGCACGATGCCTATCTTTGGAAATTAAAACAAACAAACAAAAAAATCTATCCTTTTAAGGAGCAATCGAGAACCACATGTTGCCTTGCTTTTGGAACCAATGGTCGTAGAACATCAGCATCAGGGCGGGGAGAGAATGCAGAAATGGGCAAAGTGGTCTCCAGGTTCACAAATGAGAAACCTGGGAAACAGAGGTGGCCAAGGTTCTACCGCAAGTTAGTAAGTTAAGAAGCTTGGGGATGCTCTTCAAAGCCAGACTGTGAACCAAACCACCTGGGAACACCAATGAGAAATCCTCAGGACCCAGGGAGCAGCTGAATACAGGACCTGGGGGAGTGCACCTGTGCTGCACATGTGTGTTGGTGTATGCCAAGGACAGAGAACAATCATGGGTATGGTTGCTCAGGGGTCTTCCACCTTATTATTATTATTATTGAGACAGGATATCTCAGTGGCCTGGAACTTGCCTAGAAGACCACCCTGACTGGCCATCAAGCCCAGAGATTACCCTGTCTCTACTGGGGTTGCAAGCACACACTACAACAGCCATCCTTGTTACCTAGGTGCTGAGACTCAAACTCAGGTCCCCATGCTTGGGCAGCAAGCACTTTACCCTCTGAGCATCTCCCTCGTCCAGCATGTTCTATCTAGTACAAAACAAAAGATACACTGGCCTGGCGGGCATGAGCACAAGTCATTCTCAGTAAGACCTACACAAGAATGGAGGTATCTCATTCTTTAAATAGCTGGACAGTTGTGACACTCACCAATAGCCAGACCTCAGTTACCCCAAGAAACTTATCTGTGGGGATTTCCTCTATCCATACAACCTCAAAACCATGCTTTTCAAGCCTGACTCCCAGCCTCCCTCAGGTTGGGATGGGAGAGTCATTACTTCCATTCTTATGCTTGTCTCACCAAATCAAGGTCAAGGTTGACTACTGGCACCCAAACAAAGCGGTCCCTGCAGGGCTTACCCTTCCCAATGTCAGGAAGGGTCTTCACAGAGGTGTTCACAATAATAATTTCTGCTAACTTAATAATCACAAAACTCTCCACTAATATCAAGGGAACACAAGAAAAAAAGGGTAAATTCACAGTACCCAATATACTATAAAACAAGTTATATATTTTATATTATATATAATACATTATAAATATAATATATAAATATATACAAATATATTATAAAATCTCATTTTTTGTTTTGTTTTTCTTTGTTTTGTTTTGTGGTACTACAATTCACATTCAAGATCCCCTCTGGACACTTGGCTATGTTTCTACCATGTCTGTGCTTCAAAGAGGCCAATAGCCACAGTACAGCAAGTAGGGTACCTGTGAGTCACATTCGGGCCCCTGGGTCCCAAAGGCTCGGGTGCTCTTGGCCACCAGTTCACAGTGGGCCTGAAAGAATCACCTGGCATCTCAAGTTCTTCCTCTGGTCATAAAGAGTTAAGATTGCAGTTGGGAGGTGAGGCATGGGCACGGAAAATTGATCCTGCTTGGGAAGGTGGGGGATACAAAAGCACACTTTGAGTACCACTCATTCTTGTGAGACCCTGCTTCCTGGGTTTTGGCTTGTTTATAGCATTGAACAAACCTGTGCCTTTGCTGTGATTCTGATATGTAAAAGCCCAACAGGCTTTTCCCACTAACCCTCTGCAAAAAGGCTTTGGGCTCTAATTTGTCCCCAAGTGTTGTAGAATATTAGTTAAAGATGTGTTACATTTGTTTATGCTGTGGAATATTTATTTAATAATGCAAAAATGTGCTGCATTCTTTTATGTTGCATTTGTTTAACTCTGTGAAGCTGTGTTGCTGTGCCTGTCTAAAACAACTGATTGGTCTAATCAAGAGCTGAATGGCCAATAGCAAGGCAGGAGAAAAGATAGGCGGGGCTTCCAGGTGGAGAGAATAAAAAGGAGGAGGAATCTGGAAGGAGATCTAGGAGCGAAAGAAGGAGAATGAGAGGACTTGAGGGTCCAGCCACCCAGCTACACAGCAAGACACAGAGTAAGAAGTAAAGAAAGGTATACAGAAATAGAGAAAGGTAAAAAGCCCAGAGGTGAAAGATAGATGGGATAATTTAAGTTAAGAAAAGTTGGCAAGAAATAAGACAAGCTAAGGCTGAGATACATTAAAAAAAGAATTAAGTCTCCGTGTATTTATTTGTATTTGTTTGGCTAGCAGGCCCCCCAGAAGTGCCCAAGAGTAAAAACACCAACTATAACCAAGTCTGAGATTTGGGATAAGGTGGGGATGGAAGATAGGGTTAGTAACACCATATATGACATTACTTAGCTTGTTCCTTTGCTAGTAAGATCTAGGGCTGTGCTCAATAATTAAAGCTATGAACATTTCTAGAGGAAAACATGAATATGAGCATTCAGTGAAATCGATCATTCTAAACAGTTGAGGTGGGAGGGGCAGACACCAGAGCTCAAGTCAGCTCAGGCTTTGCTGCCAAATAAGTTGTTTTGTTTTGTTTTCCTTTCCAACAAGGCAAAATCATCCCACTTCAAAGCTTTGTGGATTTATGCAACTGTGAAGCTATAGCTTTTGCCACAGGAAAATTAGCTGCTTTCTTTGTGTCTCCGTTTTCTCATTCGTAAGATGTGCAGAAGTGTCCCTACTTCACGTAAGCCATATCTGGTTTGGATTAAGTAAATAAATGCGTACTCATCAGTCCGGGTGGTGAGCTGCTCGAAGTAAACCCCCCCAGAAACTACCAAGTGCTGTCTGTTCATCCTTCTGCCTTTCCCATTGCCAGCATTCCATGATTCTAAATAATCAAGTTATATTTAAACATGCAAGTTTATTAGCAGGAAAGATTGAAGTATGCTCTATCCTATGCAGGCAACTAGCTTGTGAATGTTAAAGAATGAAATTGCTTTTTATTACAGTCCATAATAGAAAGCTGAGCATTCCAGTATGGAAAGGTTAGAAAAGATTTCAAACAGGAGTTGAGGATTAGGGGAACTTTAAAAGCATGTGGGATTTGGATACATCAAAGGAAGGAAAGGACATCCATTAAGAAGTAGGAAGTGAGTAAATTCTAGAAACAAGATAACCTGACCTCCAATATGGCTTCAGAACTTAGGAGCTATGTAGTACACAGACCAGCCATTTAACCTCTCAAGTTAAAATAGGGGTGATATTAATATCAACCTTTCAAAATCAGGACAATGAGATGACTCAGCAGGTAAAGGTGCTTGTCACCAAGGCTGAGGACCTGAGTCCAATCCCTTGACCCACAAAATGGAAGGAAAGAACCAACTCCAGCAAGTTATCCTCTGACCTCCACACATGCATGCATTTGTGCAAACACACACATGTGTGTGCATGCACACATACACACACATACACTCACACACACACACACACACACACACACACACACACACACACAAATGTAATTCAGAATTACTGGGAGGCAGAGAAATTGTGTATATATATATGGCATTTAGAATAATTGTGAACAAGTTCCCATGGTATTGGCTGTTAGACTCTGCCTGGGGTTGACATTAAGAGTATCTTTCCCTCAGCCCTCATTATCAACCCAGACACAGGTTTATACACTGATGTTCTGAGCACCCAAAAACCAAGGCTGACAACCAATCACCTTTCTTCTTTGACTAGGGATTGTTGCTTTGGGTGTTGACAAGATGGATGCCATCACCCACCAGCATTTGAGATACTGAGACTGTATTCTCAGAAATTACAGTGAATTATCTTAGAGATGATTTTTACTCAGGTTTTACTTGTTAAATGAAGAATTCTAGAGCATGAAGGTTGGTAGTCAAATTTGGGTAAGGCTGAGAAGAAAAGTTGTAGTTTGAATGAATCCAGCTGTCGATCCTTTTGAAATCCAGGCAGGGATTTAAGAGTGAGGTCTTTCTCAGGTGCCTTTGGTTCTTGGTATTTACCACAAAAAAAGCACAATTTGAAGGTGCTTCCTAACACATGCAGCAATAAAATTAGAGCCTTTATTATATAATTTTCTGCTCCTCGGTGTTCGCCATTATTTCTCTAACTACCCTCTTATTCATGTCTGTCTCCAGAGCCATTTTCTCTCACATACACTGAAGATACCATCAGCCCCAGGAGGTCTGTAGGAAGCCTAGTGCCTGAGCTGGAAACTATATAGCGATGTCCCCTTCCCTGTGTGCCTGGGTATTCTCTCCATTCCTTGAGGAAACAAATGGCTCAAAATTCCTTGAGGATGGGATGGGTGGCTGACATAGAGCTTATCAAGAAACCATATAACAAAACAGCAGCCCAAGATGCCAAGGCAGGTATCGCATCCTTTCAAGTGAGTGGTTTTAAAAATTCAGAAAACAGAGAGGCCCTGTTGATAACCTACACCCAGTGTCTCTCCCCAAGAGTCTAGAAGGGCTTCTGCTAAGTTCAACATGATGCACACATGGCAAATTTCACAATGGTGCTATTGTTTGCTCTCTTACTCTTCCTTGCCTTCTGCTATGATAATGTTTGTGCTAGTTCGAATGGCAGTAGCACCCACTGAGCACAGCAGTGGTGAGCACTGAGCAGCCTCTTCCTATTTGAGAGGCTCTACTTTGGCCACATAACATGCTTTGCTGATTTTAACACTTGTCATTATCCTACTGAGGTGGCATTACATACCCATTCTACAGCTAGCAAAACCAAGACAGCACAATATGGATGCAATTTCCATTGGCCACCTAGCTGACAATTCATAATTTAGACTTACATTATAACTTAAGTCACAGCTTTTGTGTTCTAAAATGCCTCATTTGGGGGCTGGAAGTGGAGCTGAGTAATAGAGTACTCACCCAACATGAATGTGACTCTGGATCGTATCCACCATACAGGAAAATTAGTGAGAAACTTAAACATTCACGTTAAAATTTTTAAGGTCAAAGTATTTTTGTAAGGGAAATTTTAGCAAACCAAGTCATGCTTTAACATATTCAGAAGTAATGAGTATTTACTTGTTTTGTTTGTTTTTAAGGGAAGGTCTCAGTAGCCCAGGCTAGTCTCATACTGGTAACTCTCCTGCCTCAGTCTTCCAAGTGTTAGAAGTATAGACATGCACCACCATGCCTGGCCAAAGGCAATGTTTAAAAAACGTGAGAGGAAACAGTTTTCCAAATATTCCCCCACAAAATATGAAGCACACACTTATATTTTTAATTATATTATATTTCTTTTTCCTTCCCATTTGCTGCTTAGATGAAATTAATGAGGGGTACTCATCAGGCAACATGCAGGCAGGTTTTTGAAGGTAATACAAAGTGACAAGTCTCTGGGCTTCCAGGTTGAGTATAGTCTCTTCCTTTAGTGTGAAATGGCACTAACTTAGAGAAGAGCGTTGATGAAGTACATCATGCTGCCTTTGCTATCCCACAGAATACATGCCCATGTATATCCCCATCTGGAGCAGCCAGCCTCAGACAGACGCATCTCTGCTGTTGAGGGCTATGCCCATCTGAGGTTTTCCCTGAGGCCCTGATGTGTAGAACATAACTCCTTCTCTAAGTCAAGGGTCTGTCTGACAGTGCCAGTAATGGTCTGGGACCAGGACCTTGGGGAGGTACATATCCTGAGTTCAGATCCTGAGAATCAAACTCTCCTCACCCTAAGGGGCTATGATTATCAGTCTCAAGGCCGATGCATGCTCCATCTTGTTGAGGTATCCTGTGTCTCCTTGTGCAACATTGTTTGATTAGCTTCTTGATGACTTTGTCCCATTGTATAATAGTTTTCTGCTGACTCTGTCTCATTTTCCCCCACAAACAGTATATAAGATGCTGTACTTCTTAATAAACTTGCTTAGCATAAGTCATTAGGTCCCACAAGACCTCCTGACCCCAGCTTCCTGTCTTTTTGTCTTCTCATCTCCTAGCCCCTCAACTTAGGGCCCTGCTACTAAAGAACAACCTGCTGGTCCAGGTCATTCTATACCTCCTTACTCTGATATTTCTAAGCCAACCAATGTACATTAATATGTCCTTTCCAGTTCTCCAAGCTTCCATGCTTGCAGTAATTGTAGACCAGAAAGCTGCTGCTTGCTCACTGAGGCAGGTCTGACGCATCCTTTCTGCTATTCAGAAGAGGATAACAGTGCAGGAAAATTGTGACATATGGATTTTTTTAAATTATTTTTATTTTCATTGTGCATATTCATGATACCTGCTACTATGTTACATAAGGAATTTTCGTACAAATATATTGTTCATTAGACATACTCCCACATTCTCTTCCCTCTCCATCCTGCCCCCTTTAGTGCCTTAAAACAAAAGGAACTTTTTGTCTAGTATAAAGATTTGAAAGTGGGATGCAGAATGAAGATACCTGGTTTGCCTCATCTCAGATCTGCCACCCAATAGCTGACACAAGGCAAGTGCTTTTCCTTCCTCTGGGCCTAGATTTTCATCCAGGAAGAGAGTTTGATGGATGGATTTTTGAATGACTGCTTGGATGAAGGACACCTGAAAAGGGCTTTGGCCAACCCCCGTGTGCTGCCGGCTGCAAAGTCTCAGTAGGCTAAAGTTCTTCTCTGAGGGATGCAGTTTCAGAACCACGGACAGCAACAAACTCCAGCCGGAAAGAGTTTGGTCTGAATTTGTATGTGCCAGGCTTTCACCTGGAGAGGCAGCTATGACTCCGTGAATTCATATTCAAGAAGTCAAGAATGGAAATGTCATAAAATGCTGCCCTGGGGCGGGGGGGGGGGGGGGGGGGGGGGGGGGGAAGGTGGGGGTGTACTGGGGGCCACCTATCCAGCAC